>CAWUFW010020907.1:0-136833 GCA_963921515.1 Calotriton arnoldi
GAGTAAATGGCAGTGTGTTTAATTATTTGCATGACTGACTAGGTGTGTGAGTATCTCTATGGATGAGTGGCGGTGTTTGAGTGTCTATATAGGAGTAAGAGTGCATATGATAGTCCTGTACTGAGTGACGGTAAGTATGAGTGACTGTACGGGTGAGTGAGTGGATGTGTGTGTGTAGACCTAAGAATCAGTGAGTGGGTATGTAGTTATTGGTGTTGGAGTGTCTATGGTTTTGCGAATGGCAGTCTGTAATTTAGAGTGGGTGTATCAAAGGTTATATTAGGGTGTGAGGAGGTGCATCAGATTATCACGTGGATGATGTCATCAGTGATGTCATTTGAGATGTCATCAGTGATGTCATCAGTGATGTCACTGACCATGTCATGAGTGATGTAATATGTGACGTCATCAGCAGTGCATTGCGGGGGCGCGAGTTATAGTTAGCTGAACTAACTATAACGGGGGAATTTCACGGGTTTTGTACGAGTGCAATGTCCAAGTAACTATAACTGTCCCTAAAACCTATGGTTTTTTCAGTGAATTTCAAAGGTTTTTTAAATGCTAATTTGTAACTATAACGTGTCTGAAACCTATGGTTTTTTCAGTGAATTTCAAAGGTTTTTAAATGCTAATTTGTAAATATAACGTGTCTGAAACCTATGGTTTTTTCAGTGAATTTCAAAGGTTTTTTAAATGCTAATTTCTAACTATAACGTGCCTGAAACCTACGGTTTTTTCAGTGAATTTCAAAGGTTTTGTAAATGACAATTTTTAAATGTATTAATTGTTATATTAATTTTTTTCATACTGATTTACTACATTTTTAGAAACAATTTTTTTTTACATATTTTATTTTTAAATTACATTGTAATTACATTATACATTACATTACAAAAAATACTTTCTCAGAATGAATTACTTTAGTTTAAATACTTTGCAGATAGGCAATAGACTTTTAAGTACAGTAGTTACAGTTGTTGCAATGGGCAACACATTTTCAAACACAATGCAACATTCAGCTCAATGTGAATTTCTAGTTAAATGCAATTAGTTACTTTATGGATTACTTTTGTAACCATAGGACTGGATCCTAGATTCAGTCCTGGTACATCTCCTGTAAACAGTTGAGTAAAAGCGTTTTGGTTACAGTCGTGATTTTTAAGGAATATTATTGTATTTTAAAAGTTGACACTTAGAAACTTTTTCTCATAGAATCACCAATGTTATCCTATGGAAGGAAATTCACTTAGCAGGTAAAAACTGTTATCGTTACTTTTTCTTACTCAGTGTTGGATCCTGGATCCAGCACTGGTGCATCTCCTGTAAACAGTTGAAAGAATGCGTTTAAGTCATACAGGCGATTTTTAAGGAATATTTGTAGTTTGTGAAAATCAACACTTTGAAACTTTTTTGCTGAAAACCAGTCAATCTTAGCCTATGAAGGAAATTCAAGTTACCGGTAAGTACGGTTAAAATTACTTTTGAGGATCAGTACTGGGCTGAAAGATGCAGCACTGAGGTCTCTCCTGATAACAGGTGAGTAAATCGGAATTCGTATTTCGGCTGATTTTAGAGGAATATTTTAAAGTTCCAAAACTCCACACTTAGAAGAATTTCCAAGTGAAACCAGTCAATGTTAGCCTATGGAAGGAAATTCAAGTTACTGGTAAGTACGGTTAAAATTACTTTTCAGGACCAGTACTGGGCTGAAAGATGCAGCACTGAGGTCTCTCCTGATAACAGGTGAGTAAATCAGAATTCGGATTTCGGCTGATTTTAGAGGAATATTTGTATGTTTTAAAAATCAACACTTAGAAACTTTTTCAGCAAAAAGCAGGCAATGATATCCTATGGAAGGAAATTCAAGTTACTGGTAAGTACGGTTAAAATTACTTTTGAGGATCAGTACTGGGCTGAAAGATGCAGCACTGAGGTCTCTCCTGATAACAGGTGAGTAAATCGGAATTCGTATTTCGGCTGATTTTAGAGGAATATTTTAAAGTTCCAAAACTCCACACTTAGAAGAATTTCCAAGTGAAACCAGTCAATGTTAGCCTATGAAGGAAATTCAAGTTACCGGTAAGTACGGTTAAAATTACTTTTCAGGACCAGTACTGGGCTGAAAGATGCAGCACTGAGGTCTCTCCTGATAACAGGTGAGTAAATCGGAATTCGTATTTCGGCTGATTTTAGAGGAATATTTTAAAGTTCCAAAACTCCACACTTAGAAGAATTTCCAAGTGAAACCAGTCAATGTTAGCCTATGGAAGGAAATTCAAGTTACTGGTAAGTACGGTTAAAATTACTTTTCAGGACCAGTACTGGGCTGAAAGATACAGCACTGAGGTCTCTCCTTATAACAGGTGAGTAAATCGGAATTCGTATTTCGGCTGATTTTACAGGAATATTTGTATGTTTCAAAAATCAACACTTAGAAACTTTTTCAGCAAAAAGCAGGCAATGATATCCTATGGAAGGAAATTCAAGTTACTGGTAAGTACGGTTAAAATTACTTTTGAGGATCAGTACTGGGCTGAAAGATGCAGCACTGAGGTCTCTCCTGATAACAGGTGAGTAAATCGGAATTCGTATTTCGGCTGATTTTAGAGGAATATTTTAAAGTTCCAAAACTCCACACTTAGAAGAATTTCCAAGTGAAACAAGTCAATGTTAGCCTATGAAGGAAATTCAAGTTACCGGTAAGTACGGTTAAAATTACTTTTCAGGACCAGTACTGGGCTGAAAGATGCAGCACTGAGGTCTCTCCTGATAACAGGTGAGTAAATCGGAATTCGTATTTCAGCTGATTTTAGATGAATATTTTAAAGTTCAAAAACTCCACACTTGGAAGAATTTCCAAGTGAAACCAGTCAATGTTAGCCTATGGAAGGAAATTCAAGTTACTGGTAAGTATGGTTAGAATTACTTTTCAGGACCAGTACTGGGCTGAAAGATACAGCACTGAGGTCTCTCCTGATAACAGGTGAGTAAATCGGAATTCGTATTTCGGCTGATTTTAGAGGAATATTTGCACAATGGTGAAGGGAGGGGGGGAGGTGACATCTGTGCAAACGCGCCCCATTGCGCGTTTTAAGTTGGGGGATTAAGTCCCCTTGAATCCTGAGGGTCCCTAGGGGCCAACTAGCCCACCAGGAACCTCCAATATGCGCCAGGGGGCTGCGTTGCAGAGACGTGTAGAGAGGCCACACCCCTTTTTACACCTCTCTGCAACGCAGCTCTGTGGCGCTTTCTGGATGTACCTGTTGGGCTAGTTGGCCCCCAGGGACCCTCAGGATTGAAGGGGATTTAATTCCCCATCTTAAAACGCGCCACGGGGCCTGTTTGCACACATGTCACCTGAAGCCCCGCCCCCTCCCTTCACCACTGTGCAAACGCGCCCGTGGCGCGTTTTAAGTTGGGGGATTAAGTCCCCTTGAATCCTGAGGGTCCCCGGAGTCCAACTAGCCCACCATATACCTCCAAAAGCGCCACAGAGCTGCGTTGCAGAGAGGTGTAAAAGGGGTGTGGCCTCTCTACACGTCTCTGCAACGCAGCCCCTGGCGCATATTGGAGGTTCCTGGTGGGCTAGTTGGCCCCCAGGGACCCCCAGTATTCAAGGGGAATTTGTTCCCCCTCTGCAAATGCGCCAGGGGCGCGTTTGCAGAGTGGTGAAGGAAGGGGCGGGGCCTGCGGGCCCGATCGTTTAAAAAAAAAAAAAAAAAGTTGTCCCCTGAAGGGGGGCTGTGTGGCCCCCTTCCTTTTTCCTGTTTTTATGCCCTGGGGACCCCATCCCCCAGGGCCTTACCCCCTTTTTTAAATTTTTAATTTTAAAAAAACGGGAAGGGGGCCGCGTGGCCCCCTTCCCTGGGCCTGTATTGGCCCCGGGGACCCCATCCCCCGGGGCATGGCCTTTTATTTTTATTCTTTGGAGGGGGGCTGCGTGGCCCCCCTCCTCTGGCCATTTAAGGCCCCGGGGACCCCATCCCCCGGGGCCGGCCTTTCCATTTTTTTTAAATTTTTTTATTTTTATTTTTTGGGGAGGGGGGCCGCGTGGCCCCCCTCCTGGGCCACTACTTGCCCCGGGGACCCCATCCCCCGGTGCTGGCCCTCTCCGTTGGGGACTGTGGGGGGGTCCCCAATGCCCCCACAGTCCCGCCGGCTCCCCACGTCCCTTGAGAGCCGGCATTGCTTTTCCACATGGGGAGCAGCTGACATGCTGCTCCCCATGTGGAAAAGCAATGTGCTTTGGATATTGGAAGAGAGAGCAGGTTTCCTGCTCTCTCTTCCAATATCCAAAGCAGTTTGCTATGGCAGGACGGGAGCCGCGAGGCTCCCGTCCTGCCATAGCAAACTACAGTGTCCCGGGGGTAGGCACCCCGGGACACTGCAGGAGCCGGCCCTGGGGGTGGCGGTCCCCAGGGCCATCAAGGGCTCCAGGAGGGGGCCGCGCGGCCCCCCTCCCTACGTCAGCACAGCCCCGGGGAGGTGGTGGTCCCCGGGGCTTCGGGGGTCCAAAACGGACCCCCATTTTAATTTGTTAGTGCCCCGGGGAGGTGGCGGTCCCGGGGCGTGTGGGGGGCTGGAGCCCCCACACAGGTTGTTAAATTAATTTAAAAAAGCCCCGGGGAGGTGGTGGTCCCCGGGGCTGCGGGAGGGCTCAGAGCCCTCCCGCACCATTTTTTTTAAAAAGCCCCGGGGGGTGGCGGTCCCCGGGGCTTGGGGGCCCTTTGAGGCCCCCACACATTAAATTATCCCCCCCCACCATGCCCCCGGGACTTGGGCCACCCGGGGGCCACTAACATCGAAGCGCGGGAGACCGCGCTTCGATTTTTTTCCGGCAGGATTCGCGCACCCTGAGCGCATCCTGCCGATTTTTTTTTTTTTTTAAATGCTTTTTTTGCCCAGGGGGTCCTTGTGGGACCCCTGAGCAGACCTAGGGGGTTAGGGTGTTTCTACCCTGCCCCCTTTGTGCGTTTTACGCACTTGTTTCTTTTTTTTTCTCGGCGGGATCCGCGCACCCTAAGCGCATCCCGCCGATTTAAAAAAAAAAATATATATATCTTTTTCTGCCCAGGGGGTCCTTGTGGGACCCCTGAGCAGACCTAGGGGTCAGGGTGTTTCTACCCTGCCCCCTTTTGCGCTTTGCGCACTTGTTTCTGTCCCTCGGTTCTACCGAGGGACAAAATGGCTGCCAACACTTCTTGATTTGGAGTGTTGACAGCCAATTAGCATGCAGCTCGTGATCGGGAGGGTACGCGGATCCGACGCGCCCATAGATATATATGTGATTTTAATTGTGAATTTCTCAGGAACTACTGAACGGATTTACACCATTTTAGCAAAAGGCACCAGTCTGAA
The DNA here is from genome assembly GCA_963921515.1 of Calotriton arnoldi. Lineage (NCBI taxonomy): Eukaryota > Metazoa > Chordata > Amphibia > Caudata > Salamandridae > Calotriton > Calotriton arnoldi. The sequence continues at coordinate 5,359 of CAWUFW010020907.1, forward strand.
CCAAGGGCTACCTCTTTGCCAAATTTGGGGTAATTCCGTTCAGCAGTTCGGGCTGTAGCTGCGACTAAAGGTTCCTATGGAAAAATGAATGGGGAAAACGCGTTTTGGGACCCCCCTTTTTCTCGGCCCCCGCTTGACGTATCACCCCGAGACTTTCAGGGTAGGAGCGGACCGGAGCGCCCCAACAAGTTGGAAGCTTTCGCGAAGATTCGTCAACCGGCGCCAACGTTATTGCAAATAGAATGTCACGGATTTCCTATGGATAATAGGTCCTAACTATAACTATCTACTGGCGACCGCCAGTAGATAATATATATATATATATATATATATATATATATATATATATATACACATACACATATATATATATGGCGATTAAATAAAGCATTTTAAAAGAAGCACCAACTTGGGTCCGTGTCCGTACTGTGGAGAAATCCTTGGATTACAGCGGCGACTGCGTGATATATATATATATATACATACACACATTATCTACTGGCGGTCGCCAGTAGATAGTTATAGTTACAACCTATTATCCATAGGAAATCCGCTACATTTTATTTGAAATAACTCTCTTGCCGGTTGACGTATCTTCGCAAAATTTTCAAACTTTATGGCCCGCTCCGGTCCGCTCCTACCCTGAAAGTCTCGGGGGATTCGTCAAGCGGGGGCCGAGAAAAAGGGGGTCCCAAACGCGTTTCCCCATGCAATTTTCCATAGGAAACTTTAGACACGGCTACAGCCCGAACTGCTGAACGGAATTACACCAAATTTGGCAAAGAGGTAGTTCTTGGTTCAGAAAGAACCCTTTTTGTTAAATGGTGTAAATCCGTTCAGTAGTTGCTGAGAAAATCAAAAGTAAAAAGATAGATATATCTATGGCCGAGTAGGGTCCGCGTACCCTCAGCGCACCCTGCGCGCACCGTCCCGATCACGAGCTGCATGTTAATTGGCTGTCAGCTGGCTGTCAACATTCCGATTCAGGAAATGTTGGCAGCCATTTTCTCCCTCGGTAGAACCGAGGGACAGAAACAAGTGCGCAAAGCGCACAAAGGGGGCAGGGTAGAAACACCCTGACCCCCTAGGTTTGCTCAGGGGGTCCCACAAGGACGCCCTGGGCAAAAAAAAAATATATATATTTTTTTTTAAATCGGCAGGATGCGCTCAGGGTGCGCAAATCCTGCCGGAAAAAAAAAAATCGAAGCGCGGTCTCCCGCGCTTCGATTGTATTTTGCCCCCGGGTGGCCCAAGTCCCGGGGGCATGGTGGGGGGGGGATAATTTAATGTGTGGGGGGCCTCAAAGGGCCCCCCAAGCCCCGGGGACCGCCACCCCCCGGGGCTTTTTTTTTTAAATGGTGCGGGAGGGCTCTGAGCCCTCCCGCAGCCCCGGGGACCACCACCTCCCCGGGGCTTTTTTTTTATAAATTAAAAAACCTGTGGGGGGGGGCTCCAGCCCCCCACACGCCCCAGGGACCGCCACCTCCCCGGGGCACTAAACATTTAAATATGGGGGTCCGTTACGGACCCCAGAGCCCAGGGACCACCACCTCCCGGGGCTGTGAACTGAATGGGAGTGGCGCCGCGCGGCCCCCTCCTGGAGCCCTTGATGGCCCTGGGGACCACCACCCCCCAGGGCCGGCTCCTGCAGTGTCCCGGGGTGCCTACCCCCGGGACACTGTAGTTTGCTATGGCAGGACGGGAGCCTCGCGGCTCCCGTCCTGCCATAGCAAACTGCTTGGATATTGGAAGAGAGAGCAGGGAAACCTGGTCTCTCTTCCAATATCCAAAGCACATTGCTTTCCACATGGGGAGCTGCATCTTAGCAGCTCCCCATGTGGAAAGCAATGCCGGCTCCCAAGGGACGCGGGGAGCCGGCGGGACTGTGGGGGATTGGGGACCCCCACAGTCCCCAACGAGAGGGCCAGCCCCGGGGGATGGGGTCCCCGGGGCAAGTAGTGGCCCGGGAGGGGAGCAACGCGGCCCCCTCCCCAAAGTTTACAAAAATGTTTAAAAAAAAAAAAAAAGGGTATGGCCGGCCCCGGGGGATGGGGTCCCCTGGGCCTTAAAATGGCCAGAGGAGGGGGGCCATGCAGCCCCCCTCAAAAGAATAAAAGTAAAAATAGAGGCCATGCCCCGGGGGATGGGGTCCCCGGGCCAATACAGGCCCAGGGAAGGGGGGCCACGCAGCCCCCTTCCCGTTTTTTTTTTAAATTTGTAATTAAAAAAAAGGGGTAAGGCCCTGGGGGATGGGGTCCCCAGGGCCCAAAAACAGAAAAAAGGAAGGGGGGCCATACAGCCCCCCTTCAGGGGACAAAAAAATAAATAAATAAAAATAAACGATCGGGCCCGCAGGCCCCGCCCCCTTCCTTCACCACTCTGCAAGCGCGCCCCCTGGCGCGTTTGCAGAGGGGGAACGAATTCCCCTTGAATACTGGGGGTCCCTGGGAGCCAACTAGCCCACCAGGAACCTCCAGTATGCGCCAGGGGCTGCCTTGCAGAGAGGTGTGCAGAGGCCACGCCCCTTTACACCTCTCTGCAACGCAGCTCTGTGGCGCTTTTGGAGGTATATGGTGGGCTAGTTGGACTCCGGGGACCCTCAGGATTCAAGGAGACTTAATTCCCCAACTTAAAACGCGACACGGGGCGCGTTTGCACAGTGGTGAAGGGAGGGCGGGGCTTCAGGTGACATGTGTGCAAACAGGCCCCGTGGCGCGTTTTAAGATGGGGAATTAAATCCCCTTCAATCCTGAGGGTCCCTGAGGGCCAACTAGCCCAACAGGTACATCCAGAAAGCGCCACAGAGCTGCGTTGCAGAGAGGTGTAAAAGGGGTGTGGCCTCTCTACACGTCTCTGCAACGCAGCCCCTGGCGCATATTGGAGGTTCCTGGTGGGCTAGTTGGCCCCTAGGGACCCTCAGGATTCAAGGGGACTTAATCCCCCAACTTAAAACGCGCCATGGGGCGCGTTTGCACAGATGTCACCTCAGGCCCCGCCCCCTCCCTTCACCATTGTGCAAATATTGTACTAAAATCATCCGAAATACGAATTCCGATTTACTCACCTGTTATCAGGAGAGACCTCAGTGCTGCATCTTTCAGCCCAGTACTGATCCTCAAAAGTAATTTTAACCGTACTTACCAGTAACTTGAATTTCCTTCCATAGTATATAATTGCCTGCTTTTTGCTGAAAAAGTTTCTAAGTGTTGATTTTTGAAACATACAAATATTCCTCTAAAATCAGCCGAAATACGAATTCCGATTTACTCACCTGTTATAAGGAGAGACCTCAGTGCTGTATCTTTCAGCCCAGTACTGGTCCTTAAAAGTAATTTTAACCGTACTTTCCAGTAACTTGAATTTCCTTCCATAGGCTAACATTGACTGGTTTCACTTGGAAATTCTTCTAAGTGTGGAGTTTTGGAACTTTATAATATTCCTCTAAAATCAGCCGAAATACGAATTCCGATTTACTCACCTGTTATCAGGAGAGACCTCAGTGCTGCATCTTTCAGCCCAGTACTAATCCTGAAAAGTAATTTTAACCGTACTTACCAGTAACTTGAATTTCCTTTATAGGCTAACATTGACTGGTTTCACTTGGAAATTCTTCTAAGTGTGGAGTTTTGGAACTTTATAATATTCCTCTAAAATCAACCAAAGTACGAATTCCAATTTACTCACCTGTTATCAGGAGAGAACCCAGTGCTGCATCTTTTAGCCCAGCACTGACCCTGAAAAGTAATTTTAACCGTACTTACCAGTAACTTATATTTTCTTCCATAGGAATCCATTGTGTGGTTTTCAGCAGAAAAGTTTCAAAGTGTCGATTTTCACAAACTACAAATATTCCTAAAAAATCGCCTGTATGACTTAAACGCATTTTTTCAACTGTTTACAGGAGATGCACCAGTGCTGGATCCAGGATGCAACACTGAGTAAGAAAATGTAACGATAACAGTTTTTACCTTCTAAGTGAATTTCCTTCCATAGGATAACATTGGTGATTCTATGAGAAAAAGTTTCTAAGTGTCAACTTTTAAAGTACAATAATATTCCTTAAAAATCACGACTGTAACCAAAACGCTTTTACTCAACTGTTTACAGGAGATGTTCCAGGACTGAATCTAGGATCCAGTCCTGTGGTTAGAAAAGTAATCCATAAAGTAACTAATTGCATTTAACTAGAAATTCACATTGAGCTGAATGTTGCATTGTGTTTGAAAATGTGTTGCCCATTGCAACAACTGTAACTACTGTACTTAAAAGTCTATTGCCTATGTGCAAAGTATTTAAACTAAAGTAATTCATTCTGAGAAAGTATTTTTTGTAATGTAATGTATAATGTAATTACAATGTAATTTAAAAAATAAAATATGTAAAAAAAAATTGTTTCTGAAAATGTAGTAAATTAGTATGAAAAAAATGTATATAACAATTAATACATTTAAAAATTGTCATTTACAAAACCTTTGAAATTCACTGAAAAAACCGTAGGTTTCAGACATGTTATAGTTACAAATTAGCATTTAAAAAACCTTTGAAATTCACTGAAAAAACCATAGGTTTTAGGGACAGTTATAGTTAGTTGGACATTTCACTCGTACAAAACCCGTGAAATTCCCCGTTATAGTTAGTTCAGCTAACTATAACTCGCGCCCCACAATGCACTACTGATGACGTCACATATTACATCACTCATGACATGGTCAGTGACATCACTGATGACATCACTGATGACATCTCAAATGACATCACTGATGACATCATCCACGTGATAATCTGATGCAGCTCCTCACACCCTAATATAACCTTTGATACACCCAATCTAAATTACAGACTGCCATTCGCAAAACTATAGACACTCCAACACCAATAACTACATACCCACTCACTGAATCGCGAAAGTTTCCAACTTGTTGGGGCGCTCCGCTCCGCTCCTACCCTGAAAGTCTCGGGTTGATTCGTCAAGCGGGGCCGAGAAAAAGGGGGGTCCCAAAACGCGTTTTCCCCATTCATTTTTCCATAGGAACCTTTAGTCGCAGCTACAGCCCGAACTGCTGAACGGAATTACACCAAATTTGGCAAAGAGGTAGCCCTTGGTTCAGACTGGTGCCTTTTGCTTAAATGGTGTAAATCCGTTCAGTAGTTCCTGAGAAATTCACAAGTAAAGTCACATATATATCTATGGCCGAGTAGGGTCCGCGTACCCTCCCGATCACGAGCTGCATGCTAATTGGCTGTCAGCTGGCTGTCAACATTCCGATTCAGGAAGTGTTGGCAGCCATTTTGTCCCTCGGTAGAACCGAGGGACAGAAACAAGTGCGCAAGCGCACAAAGGGGGCAGGGTAGAAACACCCTACCCCTAGGTCTGCTCAGGGGTCCCACAAGGACCCCCTGGGCAAAAAAAGCATTTTTTAAAAAAACAAAAAATCGGCAGGATGCGCTCAGGGTGCGCGGATCCTGCCGGAGAAAATCGAGCGCGGTCTCCCGCGCTTCGATGTTAATTTGCCCCGGGTGGGCCAAGTCCCGGGGGCATGGTGGGGGGGGTTAAATTTATGTATGGGGGCCTCTAAGGGCCCCCCAAGCCCCGGGGACCGCCACCCCCCGGGGCTTTAACAAAAAATGGTGCGGGAGGGCTCTTTGCCCTCCCGCTGCCCCGGGGACAGCCACCTCCCCGGGGCTTTTGTTTTATTTATTTTTAACCTGTGTGGGGGGGCTCCAGCCCCCCCACACGCCCCGGGGACCGCCACCTCCCCGGGGCACTAAAAAATTAAAAATGGGGGTCCGTTTTGGACCCCGAAGCCCCGGGGACCACCACCTCCCTGGGGCTTTGAAAATGTGGGGAGGGGGGCCGCGCGGCCCCCTCCTGGAGCCCTTGATGGCCCTGGGGACCGCCACCCCCCAGGGCCGGCTCCTGCAGTGTCCGGGGTGCCTACCCCCGGGACACTGCTGTTTGCTATGACAGGACGGGAGCCTCGCAGCTCCGGTCCTGTCATTGCAAACTGCTTTGGATATTGGAAGAGAGAGCAGGAAACCTGCTCTCTCTTCCAATATCCAAAGCCGATTGCTTTCCACATGGGGAGCAGCATGTTAGCTGCTCCCCATGTGGAAAGCAATGCCGGCTCCCCAGGACGCGGGGAGCCGGCTGGGACTGTGGGGGGATTGGGGACCCCCCCACAGTCCCCAACGAGAGGCCAGGCCCCGGGGGATGGGGTCCCCGGGGCCATAAGTGGCCAGGGAGGGGGGCCACGCAGCCCCCTCCCCAAATTTAAAAAAAAAAAAAAAGTGCAAGGCTGGCCCCGGGGGATGGGGTCCCCGGGGCCTTAAATGGCCTGAGGAGGGGGCCACGCAGCCCCCTCCAAATAAAAAATAAAAAAATCGAGGCCATGCCCCGGGGATGGGGTCCCCGGGGCCAATACAGGCCCAGGGAAGGGGGGCCACGCGGCCCCCTTCCCGTTTTTTTTTTTTAAATTTAAAAAAATAAATAAAATGCTCAGGCCCCGGGGGATGGGGTCCCCGGGGCCAAAAGTGGGCAAGGGAAGGGGGGCCACGCAGCCCCCCTCCCATTAAAAAAAAAATAGAAAAAAAAAAACGACCGGCATCGTGCCGGAGGCCCCGCCCCCTCCCAGCAGTACTCTGCAAACGCGCCCCGGGCGCGTTTGCAGAGGGGAACGAATTCCCCTTGAATACTGGGGGTCCCTGGGGGCCAACTAGCCCACCAGGAACCTCCAGTATGCGCCAGGGGGCTGCGTTGCAGAGACCTGTACAGAGGCCATGCCCCTTTTTACACCTCTCTGCAACGCAGCTCTGTGGCGCTTTTGGAGGTATATGGTGGGCTAGTTGGACTCCAGGGACCCTCAGGATTCAAGGGGACTTAATCCCCCAACTTAAAACGCGCCACGGGGCGCGTTTGCACAGTGGTGAAGGGAGGGGCGGGGCTTCAGGTGACATGTGTGCAAACAGGCCCCGTGGCGCGTTTTAAGATGGGGAATAAATTCCTTTTCAATCCTGAGGGTCCCTAGGGGCCAACTAGCCCACCAGGTACCTCCAGTAAGCGCCACGGAGCTGCGTTGCAGAGTGTTGTAAAAGGGGCGTGGCCTCTGAACACCTCTCTGCAACGCAGCCCCTGGCGCATACTGGAGGTACCTGGTGGGCTAGTTGGCCCCTAGGGACCCTCGGGATTGAGGAGGAATTAATTGTCCAACTTAAAACGCACCACAGGGCGTGTTTGCAGACATGTCACCTTAGGCCTCACCCCCTTCCTTCACCATTGTGCAAATATTCCTCTAAAATCAGCCGAACTACGAATTCCGATTTACTCACGTGTTATCAGGAGAGACCTCATTGCTGCATCTTTCAGCCCAGTACTGGTCCTGAAAAGTAATTTTAACCGTACTTACCAGTAACTTGAATTTCCTTCCATAGGCTAACATTGACTGGTTTCACTTGGAAATTCTTCTAAGTGTGGAGTTTTGGAACTTTAAAATATTCCTCTAAAATCAGCCGAAATACGAATTCCGATTTACTCACCTGTTATCAGGAGAGACCTCAGTGCTGCATCTTTCAGCCCAGTACTGATCCTGAAAAGTAATTTTAACCGTACTTACCAGTAACTTGAATTTCCTTCCATAGGATATCATTGCCTGCTTTTTGCTGAAAAAGTTTGTGTCGATTTTTGAAACATACAAATATTCCTCTAAAATCAGACGAAATACGAATTCCGATTTACTCACCTGTTATCAGGAGAGAACCCAGTGCTGCATCTTTTAGCCCAGCACTGACCCTGAAAAGTAATTCTAACCGTACTTAACAGTAACTTGAATTTCCTTCCATAGGCTAACATTGACTGGTTTCACTTGGAAATTCTTCTAAGTGTGGAGTTTTGGAACTTTATAATATTTCTCTAAAATCAGCCGAACTATGAATTCCGATTTACTCACCTGTTATCAGGAGAGAACCCAGTGCTGCATCTTTTAGCCCAGCACTGACCCTGAAAAGTAATTCTAACCGTACTTACCAGTAACTTGAATTTCCTTCCATAGGAATCCATTGTCTGGTTTTCAGCAGAAAAGTTTCAAAGTGTCGATTTTCACAAACTACAAATATTCCTTAAAAATCGCATGTGTGACTTAAACGCATTCTTTCAACTGTTTACAGGAGATGCACCAGTGCTGGTTCCAGGATCCACCACTGAGTAAGAAAATGTAACGATAACACTACTTACCTGCTAAGTGAATTTCCTCCCATAGGATAACATTGGTGATTCTATATGAAAAAGTTTCTGTCAACTTTTAAAATACAATAATATTCCTTAAAAATCACTACTGTAACCAAAACGCTTTTACTCAACTGTTTACAGGAGATGTCCCAGGACTGAATCTAGGATCCAGTCCTGTGGTTAGAAAAGTAATCAATAAAGTAACTAATTGCATTTAACTAGAAATTCACATTGAGCTCAATGTTGCTTTGTTTTTGAAATTGTGTTGCCCATTGCAACAACTGTAACTACTGTACTTAAAAGTCTATTGTCTATTTGCAAAGTATTTAAACTAAAGTAATTCATTCTGAGAAAGTATATTTTGTAATGTAATGTATAATGTAATTACAATGTAATTTAAAAAATAAAATATCTAAAAATAAATAGTTTAAAAAAATTGTAAATCAGTATCAAAAAAATAAATATAACAATTAATACATTTAAAAATTGTCATTTACAAAACCTTTGAAATTCACTGAAAAAACCATAGGTTTCAGACACGTTATAGTTAGGAATTAGCATTTAAAAAACCTTTGAAATTCACTGAAAAAACCATAGGTTTCAGACACGTTATAGTTAGGAATTAGCATTTAAAAAACCTTTGAAATTCACTGAAAAAACCATAGGTTTCAGGCACGTTATAGTTAGAAATTAGCATTTAAAAAACCTTAGAAATTCACTGAAAAAACCATAAGGTTTTAGGGACAGTTATAGTTAGTTGGACATTGCACTCGTACAAAACCCGTGAAATTCCCCCGTTATAGTTAGTTCAGGTAACTATAACTCGCGCCCGCAATGCACTGTTGATGACGTCACATATTACATCACTCATGACATGGTCAGTGACATCACTGATGACATCACTGATGACATCTCAAATGACATCACTGATGACATCACTGATGACATCATCCATGTGAGAATTTAATGCATCTTCTCACACCCTAATATAAGTTTTGATACACCCACTCTAAATTACAGACTGCCATTCTCAAAACCATACACACTCCAATACCAATAAGTACATACCCACTCACTGATTCTTAGGTCTACACACACACATCTACTTACTCACCCGTACAGTCACTCATACTTACAGTCACTCAGTACAGGAGTATCATATGCACTTAAACACCTATATAAACACTCACACAACGCAACTCATCCATAGAGGTACTCACAAACCTAGTCAGTCATGCAAATAATTAATCACACTCCAATTTACTCACCTATACAGTTATACACACCAGCTCACTTACTCATAAAAATACTAGCACATTCTTACGCTCCTATGCAATCACTGATCCATATAGCCACTCTCACAATCACACACTCTCACTTATAGCCATTTATATACTCCAACACACATATATACTGCCTTTCACATATGTAGTTACTCACACATGTACCACTGAGATATACATTCAATCACTAACACACCCATACACACACTCACCCACCCATACAGTCCATCACAGACGCACTCTTGAAACCATGCACCCAGTGAATCACCCACTCACACATCTATGCACAGAGTCACACACACCCCACCCACACAAACACTGAGGCACCCATACAGATACTCAGAGAACCAATCCATAACCGATATAGACACTTATTTAGCTAGTCAGAAACCCATGCATCTGCTTACACAACAACAGACAGACGGATACAGACATTCACACAGTTTAGTCACTCACCCATGCATCCAGTAAGATACGTTTAATCACTCACTTATAGACTCAGTCATGCACCTACTAAATCATCCATTCAGGCGCTTCTACACCCACTCATTCTTCAATACGCCTTTCCCTATATATATTAAACATATTTAAACTTTACAGAAACACAGTCACTGGATGATGTCATCAGTGATGTCATTTGAGATGTCATCAATCATTGTCACTGACCATGTCGTGAGTGATGTAATATGTGACGTCATCAGCAGTGCATTGCGGGGGCGCGAGTTATAGTTACCTGAACTAACTATAACGGGGGAATTTCACGGGTTTTGTACAAAGTGCAATGTCCAACTAACTATAACTGTCCCTAAAACCTATGGTTTTTTCAGTGAATTTGTAAGGTTTTTTAAATGCTAATTTCTAACTATAACGTGCCTGAAACCTATGGTTTTTTCAGTGAATTTCAAAGGTTTTTTAAATGCTAATTCCTAACTATAACATGTCTGAAACCTATGGTTTTTTCAGTGAATATATATATACATATATATTTATACATTTAGAAAAGTCTCCAACAGGAATCGTAGCGCACTCAGGAATATGATTTTCCCAAATGCTTTATTTAACCACCATTAAGCTGACAAACCAAAACGCATTTGTCAGCTTAATGGTGGTTAAATAAACCATTTTGGAATATCATATTCCTGAGTGCGCTACGATTCCTGTTGGCGACTTTTTTTTAATTGACCCCGGAATCACCTCCGCGAGTAGCGTCACCCATCACGGAAGTGAGCGACTTTGTTAAAATATATATACATATTTCTGAGCTCCTGCTTTGTGAAGTGCGTGTCGGGCAGCGCTCTCGTATCATGCATGGAGATATATCTGAGCACCTGGTTTGTAAAGTGTCAGCTCCTCTCTTGTATCGTGCAGTCTCCGCGACATAAGAGGTGACGGGGAGAAGATTCAAACTGTCCCCGTGTACACGAGCAGCAAAAAGAGGAGTAACTTATTGCAAGGTCAATCGGAAGGAGACAGAACTGCGACCAGAGACGCAGAACACTGTAAATCGTGTTGTTCTGACTTCGAGAGCAAATAATTAATAAAGAGCACTTCTACTCGCCACAGCCTCGGTTTTCATTGTAGTGGTCCGAAGCATCGAGAAAGTGTCTCTGCGGCTCAATACAGTGAAGAGATGTGAACAGAAATACTGCTGTTAGAAATGGGGTTTCTGTTTGTCTAGGGTATGCACCTCAGCGAAGCAGAACCCTCCACCCTAGTCCGGGCAAAAAGTTGCACACCAAAGATAACCTGTGCTCACCCCCTTGGTAGCTGGGCACAGCGCAGTCAGGCTCATCATCAGAGGCAATGTGTGAAGCGTTCGCACAACACACTCACACAGATACACAATGAGCGCATCACAAAAGAGACTCCAACCAGGGTTATATAAAAAATATATAGTACTTTATACATAACATAGACCCAAAACGACATAAATCATAAATACTGTGCGTACTATGCCAATACTGAAATTATTCTCGTTATCCTGACAATGCAAGTCAAAACGACATACATTATAACATCAAGGCATGAAATGCAGCAGTTTGGTTAGAACAAGAAAACACATGGATCACCATATATCACCATTAACACTTTGCAGGTAATGCGGTCTTATTTAGAGGCCACATCAAAAAATCCATGAACAATTGCAGAACATGCGATGCAGCACCTCTGCACTTCTACCAGCAGGATTACAGTAGTTTTTGGGAGCCTTCCAATGTACATAAACTACAGTAATTCTAGAAGCTGGTGCACTTATATTAATGAAATTAGGCTACGTTCAGTGGAGAATGTAGCCCATGATTTACAATGCGTACGAGGAGCGCAGTACGGCAAAACTAAGACCACTTGGGTCCAATTCTCTAAAGTAAAACAAGAAGTATGGTGAGCCAAGGTGTGACGCGATGTATGTTGTCACTGAACAGGTTGTTAGTATGGAAACTGTGTGCCCTGCGCTAGCAGCACTAGCGAGTGCGCAGTTAAGTGAAACAAAACTGGAAATCCCAATACTTCCTCACGTAGGAAGCAGGTCACCAATCAGCCACGCTGCCCCCACAGAACTCCATACCTTGCTTGAAAGCATCCGCTCTGGAGGTCGGTGTGCCTCGCACATGGGGTCTTTTCTGGCAGCAGAGGAGTTGCGCTGCTACATGTCTCACAGGAGCAGGCACGTTTGGGGCATGGTGATGTCGGTTGATCCGTTCACTCCTTCGTCCCATGGGAGTCAGGCCAATGCATGTCCAGCGCATCGCAGTCACTAAGTAACCAGAAGGCTTCCAGCGGTGTCGGCAGTGGAAAGCAGTGATCCTCGGCCCCTGGCACCAAACAGCTGTGTTCCTTCCTGACACTTGGGACTCAAGGTGCGCCGGCAAGCAGTAAACAACCAGAGCAGGCTCACTGTTGATAGAGCAGTGCAGGGATTGACAGGCAACACCGTGCCTGATCCTTTAACTATGAGCAGGCACGCTCTTGAAACGGAGCTCACCAGGTGCTGGAACACAAGGTCTATGATGTCCCGGAGACCTCTAAGAGAACCAGAGGCAAGCCAACAAGCCCTTGGAATTTCTTGGGAGTTGGTAGGATGTAGAGGGCAGAGTCAGTTCTCCCTCACTGCAGAGATAGCAAGCAGCAGGCCAACACAACAAATCACAGAGCAAAGTGCCAGTATCTCCTGTCAGCGTAGCAGACAGCAGGCCAACACAGCAAAGCAAGTGGCAGTCCCTCCTGGCAGCACAGCAGGCAGTAGGCCAATACAGCAAAGCAAGTGACCAAGTGGCAGTCCCTCCTGGCAGCACAGCAGGCAGTAGGCCAACACAGCAAAGCAAGTGACCAAGTGGCAGTCCCTCCTGGCAGCGTAGCAGACAGCAGACCAACACAGCAAAGCAAGTGACCAAGTGGCAGTCCCTCCTGGCAGCACAGCAGGCAGTAGGCCAACACAGCAAAGCAAGTGACCAAGTGGCAGTCCCTCCTGGCAGCACAGCAGGCAGTAGGCCAACACAGCAAAGCAAGTGACCAAGTGGAAGTCTTTCCTGGCAGCGTAGCAGACAGCAGACCAACACAGCAAAGCAAGTGACCAAGTGGCAGTCCCTCCTGGCAGCACAGCAGGCAGTAGGCCAACACAGCAAAGCAAGTGATCAAGTGGCAGTCCCTCCTGGCAGCACAGCAGGCAGTAGGCCAACACAGCAAAGCAAGTGACCAAGTGGCAGTCCCTCCTGGCAGCGTAGCAGACAGCAGACCAACACAGCAAAGCAAGTGACCAAGTGGCAGTCCCTCCTGGCAGCGTACCAGACAGCAGACCAACACAGCAAAGCAAGTGACCAAGTGGCAGTCCCTCCTGGCAGCACAGCAGGCAGTAGGGCAGCACAGCAGGCAGTAGGCCAACACAGCAAAGCAAGTGACCAAGTGGCAGTCCCTCCTGGCAGCACAGCAGGAAGTAGGCCAACACAGCAAAGCAAGTGACCAAGTGGCAGTCCCTCCTGGCAGCACAGCAGGCAGTAGGCCAATACAGCAAAGCAAGTGACCAAGTGGCAGTCCCTCCTGGCAGCGTAGCAGACAGCAGACCAACACAGCAAAGCAAGTGACCAAGTGGCAGTCCCTCCTGGCAGCGTAGCAGACAGCAGACCAACACAGCAAAGCAAGTGACCAAGTGGCAGTCCCTCCTGGCAGCACAGCAGGCAGTAGGCCAACACAGCAAAGCAAGTGACCAAGTGGCAGTCCCTCCTGGCAGCACAGCAGGCAGTAGGCCAACACAGCAAAGCAAGTGACAAAGTGGCAGTCCCTCCTGGCAGCACAGCAGGCAGTAGGCCAACACAGCAAAGCAAGTGACCAAGTGGCAGTCCCTCCTGGCAGCACAGCAGGCAGTAGGCCAACACCGCAAAGCAAGTGACCAAGTGGCAGTCCCTCCTGGCAGCACAGCAGGCAGTAGGCCAATACAGCAAAGCAAGTGACCAAGTGGCAGTCCCTCCTGGCAGCGTAGCAGACAGCAGACCAACACAGCAAAGCAAGTGACCAAGTGGCAGTCCCTGCTGGCAGCGTAGAAGACAGCAGACCAACACAGCAAAGCAAGTGACCAAGTGGCAGTCCCTCCTGGCAGCACAGCAGGCAGTAGGCCAACACAGCAAAGCAAGTGACCAAGTGGCAGTCCCTCCTGGCAGCACAGCAGGCAGTAGGCCAACACAGCAAAGCAAGTGACCAAGTGGCAGTCCCTCCTGGCAGCACAGCAGGCAGTAGGGCAGCACAGCAGGCAGTAGGCCAACAAAGCAAAGCAAGTGACCAAGTGGCAGTCCCTCCTGGCAGCGTAGCAGACAGCAGACCAACACAGCAAAGCAAGTGACCAAGTGGCAGTCCCTCCTGGCAGCACAGCAGGCAGTAGGCCAACACAGCAAAGCAAGTGACCAAGTGGCAGTCCCTCCTGGCAGCACAGCAGGCAGTAGGCCAACACAGCAAAGCAAGTGACCAAGTGGCAGTCCCTCCTGGCAGCACAACAGGCAGTAGGCCACCACAGCAAAGCAAGTGACCAAGTGGCAGTCCCTCCTGGCAGCGTAGCAGACAGCAGACCAACACAGCAAAGCAAGTGACCAAGTGGCAGTCCCTCCTGGCAGCACAGCAGGCAGTAGGCCAACACAGCAAAGCAAGTGACCAAGTGGCAGTCCCTCCTGGCAGCACAACAGGCAGTAGGCCAACACAGCAAAGCAAGTGACCAAGTGACAGTCCCTCCTGGCAGCGTAGCAGACAGCAGACCAACACAGCAAAGCAAGTGACCAAGTGGCAGTCCCTCCTGGCAGCACAGCAGGCAGTAGGCCAACACAGCAAAGCAAGTGACCAAGTGACAGTCCCTCCTGGCAGCACAGCAGGCAGTAGGCCAACACAGCAAAGCAAGTGACCAAGTGGCAGTCCCTCCTGGCAGCGTAGCAGACAGCAGACCAACACAGCAAAGCAAGTGACCAAGTGGCAGTCACTCCTGGCAGCACAGCAGGTAGTAGGCCAACACAGCAAAGCAAGTGACCAAGTGGCAGTCCCTCCTGGCAGCACAGCAGGCAGTAGGCCAACACAGCAAAGCAAGTGACCAAGTGGCAGTCCCTCCTGGCAGCGTAGCAGACAGCAGACCAACACAGCAAAGCAAGTGACCAAGTGGCAGTCCCTCCTGGCAGCACAGCAGGCAGTAGGCCAACACAGCAAAGCAAGTGACCAAGTGGCAGTCCCTCCTGGCAGCACAGCAGGCAGTAGGCCAACACAGCAAAGCAAGTGACCAAGTGGCAGTCCCTCCTGGCAGCACAACAGGCAGTAGGCCACCACAGCAAAGCAAGTGACCAAGTGGCAGTCCCTCCTGGCAGCGTAGCAGACAGCAGACCAACACAGCAAAGCAAGTGACCAAGTGGCAGTCCCTCCTGGCAGCACAGCAGGCAGTAGGCCAACACAGTAAAGCAAGTGACCAAGAGGCAGTCCCTCCTGGCAGCACAGCAGCCAGTAGGGCAGCACAGCAGGCAGTAGGCCAACACAGCAAAGCAAGTGACCAAGTGGCAGTCCCTCCTGGCAGCACAGCAGGCAGTAGGCCAATACAGCAAAGCAAGTGACCAAGTGGCAGTCCCTCCTGGCAGCGTAGCAGACAGCAGACCAACACAGCAAAGCAAGTGACCAAGTGGCAGTCCCTCCTGGCAGCGTAGCAGACAGCAGACCAACACAGCAAAGCAAGTGACCAAGTGGCAGTCCCTCCTGGCAGCACAGCAGGCAGTAGGCCAACACAGCAAAGCAAGTGACCAAGTGGCAGTCCCTCCTGGCAGCACAACAGGCAGTAGGCCACCACAGCAAAGCAAGTGACCAAGTGGCAGTCCCTCCTGGCAGCGTAGCAGACAGCAGACCAACACAGCAAAGCAAGTGACCAAGTGGCAGTCCCTCCTGGCAGCACAGCAGGCAGTAGGCCAACACAGCAAAGCAAGTGACCAAGTGGCAGTCCCTCCTGGCAGCACAACAGGCAGTAGGCCAACACAGCAAAGCAAGTGACCAAGTGGCAGTCCCTCCTGGCAGCGTAGCAGACAGCAGACCAACACAGCAAAGCAAGTGATCAAGTGGCAGTCCCTCCTGGCAGCGTATCTCCTCTTGGTTGCAGAGTCTCCTTAGGACCCCAAATTGAACTAACTTGGGGATGTCAGAGGTCCAGTACTTATGCCAAAATGTGTCTTTGAAATGGGGGACACATCAAAGAGAACCTTTAGAAGTGTGCAACAATCCCTTTCAGCCCAGGCCTGGCTCCAGACATCAGTAGGGGGTAAATCAGTTCTTTTTGTGAGGGCGGGACACAACCTATACAAATGTAAAGTGTGAACCACTTTTCCCTCTCTCTGCCCACGAAGAATATCAGTACGCAGATGAATGCAGATATATCCCCTGTCACATCCAGCCCTTCCTGTGATGTGGCTGTGTGGGAAGTATGCACCAAGTGTAGATATTACCCAGACCTAGACGTGGATTGGAGTCAGGCTGCAATGCACAGAGTCATAAGCAAAGAGAAATGCCCACTTCCTAAAAGTGTAAGAAACAAAGGTAAATGGTTGTGAATATTTAAAAGTCCTTATTGTGTCAAAACCAAGTCAAATCAATGTATTCCCTTGATCTTTGTATTTATTTCACATTTAATTCTGGAATGTTACCACATGAACTTAATACTGACTTTCAATATGTCATACAAAACGACTGTTCGCTCCTTCCACATTGGTAAAAGAAGACCTTTTAGACCGTCAAGCATGTTCACAAGATCAAATGTGTTCAATAGGGATTGAAAAAATATAACTAAATTGACGTAAACATAAACACAAGAATTTTTACAATAAAGAAAAATTACACCTAATAGGTAATTGCATACATTAACAACAGTTATGTTAGGATATTTGTAAAGTGCATGGCTGCCCCAGCAATGGGACGTCCCAGCGCTAATTTCAAAGAGGAGGACCGTGCAGAAACAGAGGGTTAGACAGAAAATAGCCAGGTCTTCACGGCCCTTCTAAAGGCCCAGTGATTCTGAATACTCCTAATGGAAAGAGGTAGTGCATTCCAGAGGGCGGGGCTTTGGCACAAAAAGATCTTAAGAATCATTTGGACCAACATAAACAAATTCAGTGCATGAACAACCTTGTAAGGGTCATTTGGACTTACATAACGAAGCCAGTCGAAATGATTCAGAAAACCAGAGGTGATTATCACAGATGGTATAGATGTCATGTCCCTCTTAGAATAAGCTACGGGTTATTACAAATATAATCAGAGGTGGAATAGATATTTATGATTGTTTTACCACTGTCCGTCGTGATTCATTTTTGACAAATCCCCTAGCCTTTGTTGTCGACGCATTTCGAGCCTCTAGGAATTATTGGTTCTCTTCAGGACCTAGACTGGATGTTTTCTGTGAAAGAATAATATATACATTATATTAGCTTGTATCCACCTCAGTTTTGATCTATTGTGTTCACGAAATTAAGAAATGGAAAGTATACCTCGATTTTTCATGAATGGAGGTAATGCAACAGTTATTCCTCAACTCTTCTTTCTTTGTGTGGACAACAGTTGGGCTTTTTTTTTTTTAACATACTTGGAATCTGAAACCAATGAATTAATTGGTATTTCACTGAAGGAATGCATTTTATTATGAAATGTATCATAACTGAGAAATGAAAGCTGTACCTCTATTCTTCCTAAATGGAATTATCTGCTGTTTTTCAAATCATCTCTCCTTGTGTCAGTTGTTGTTTAGCTGTTTTCTCTTTCTGCTTATCTGAAACCAATGATTGTGTTAGTATTATTAAAGGAATTCTATTGTGAATAAATGCCGTATTACACGTATGTACACATGCACTCATTTTTACTAGACTCAGCGGGTGTGTTGCTAACCATCTTATGCACAGTTTGCCATTTTTGTAGCTAATTAAGACCAGTTTGGCGGCCGTCTGCTATGGTTTGAAGCGGGCTCGTTATCGCAACATTATAAGACACATTTCAAGTTGTTTCACGCCATTCGGTTAGCATTCCCATCATGCTGGGCTTACCTCTTCCATTGTTTCTTTGAAGAAAATTGAAACAATGTTACTCCCGCATGTGTGGTTAAGTAAGAAAGTCACGGGTGGCTTTTCTAAAAGCGTAATGAAAATTTCAACAACACCACTAAGCAGGATTTTTCACTACCATTCTAAATATACCAAACATGGCAACGCCACTCCTTTCCGATCAGGAATTACCACTTAAAAATATGTGGGGGAATTCCCAACGCTAGCCTATGAGAGGGGTATGCCTCATAGCAGTGAAAAACATAAAGCGCTGTTTGTCACTACCAGAATATGCCACACATAAAGGCACATGCCCTTCCTTTCACTTACAGAGCACTCTGCCCAAAAGGCTGTCTAGGGCCTACCTTAGGGGTGACCTATGTGTAATAAAAGGGGAGTTTAAGACGTGGCAAGTATTTTTGAATGCCAAGTCACTGTGGCACTAAACTGCGCGCGCAGGTCCTGCAGTGGCAGACCTGAGGCAGGTTTGAAAGGCTACGTCGGTGAGTGGCACAAGCAGTGCAGCAGGCCTACTAGCAGCATTTAATTTACAGGCCCTGGGTATATGGGATACCATTTTACAAGGGACTTACAAGTAAATCAATTATGCCAAACCGGTGTAGACCAGTCATAAGATGTTTAGAACAGAGGCAGCTCATGCACTTTAGCACTAATTAGCAGTGGTAAAGCGCCCAGAGTCCTAAAGCCAACAAAAAGAGGATCAGAAAAATAGGTGGAGGAAGGCAAAAAATGTGGGGATAACCCTGCAAAAAGGACCAGGTCCATCAACTACCATATGCCGAATTACGCCAAACTAATGAAGTACAAGAATAAAATGACTTTTCTGCATTTTTGGCATACTGTGTGTGAGATGAAGGAGCAGAGCTGGGTCCAGAGATGCTGAACAGCGAGTCACGTTATCCTAATTTCAGCAACCAACGAGTGTGGAAGCAGATGAAGATGTAAAGTTCAGTTGCTGCTCTCCACAGGGGTCAGTCATCCTCCAGTGACCAATGACCGGAGCAAGAAGACTCCTGACCCTGAATCATCTGGACAGCCAGACCCGAAGAGCTTCTAGGCGCTGTAGGCTGACTCTTGACAGCGAACACCTGAGGACCGTAGGAAACCCTTGTATTGACACCTGCGTGCTCTCTGGGGGCCTCTTCGCATCAACGCAGGCTCAGGGAGCAGTTACTCCTTGTGACTGTCTCTCACGCCACCACGACAGCCACCCCACTTCTTCGCTTGGTGATGCACTTGTCATTCGTTTCTCCCCCTTGAAACTTAGGAAGATTGGGCAATATGAGGAATAGAGATTACCTAATTGTGGTTTTCTGTAACTAGCAATTCGGAAATCGCTAATCCTAATGTATGAAACTCATAGAGTTTTATTTAGCGATTCCTAGTGGGTCGCAAATCTATTTACCTCATTAATATTAATGTAGTAGAATGCGATTAGCAACCCATTAGAAATCGCAGCCATCACAGGGATAGTGGCCTGCTGAGGTCAGCTGACCACCATGTCTGCGATTGCTTTTAAATAAAGCAATCTTTTTTAAAAACAAATGTTTTTTAAATGCAACCCGTTTTCCTCAAAGGAAAACAAGATGCAATTTAAAAAAAAAAAAGCTTATTTTCGCAAAATGTTGTTTAAGAAGATGCAGTGGTCCTGTGGACCACTGCCTTCTCTTAAACAAACTTTTTTTTTACATTCACAAATGGAAAGGGGTCCAGAGGGGACCCCTTTCCATTTGCAAATGCATTGCCACTACACTTCGGTAGTCGGTATATTATTAATGTTTTGCAACCGGAATTCATTGCAAAACATTAATACTTACCATTCTTATTCTCTATTTGCTAGGGACGCCCTTTCCGAATACCTAATCGGTATTTGGTCGCAAACCAAAATTGCAATTTAGTAACGTGCTACTGAATCGCAGTTTGGGCTTGATATATACCAAAATGCTTTTTTGCTGTCGCAAACAGACCGATTGCAACCAGAAAAAAGCGTGCTACACATTGCCCAAATTGAAGACTCGTCTCTTCATAGTACACAATCCACTCACTGTTAGTTTCCACCTTCTCTCTGCTTCGATGTCAATATTTTCAACAATGCATCTTGGCTCTTGTCCTGTCCAGTGCTCCATTGCTTCCCAGCTGTTCGCAGTGTATACACACCCACACATTTACAATGTTATAACAGCTGATCATTTCAAAGAGTGAATTACTGAATGACTATAGAGATTCACATATTCCAGGAGCCAGTGGAAGGGATTTCCCGAAGCATAGGCCAGTGATTGATTGGGCATTCCTGTTGGAGACTTTTTTTAATTGACCCCGGAATCGCCTCCGCGAGTAGCAACACCAATCACGGAAGAGAGCGGCGTTTCATTGGCGACTTTGGAAATATATATATATATATATATATATATATATCTTTACTTTACCTCACAATTAGATTTTCTCAGCAAAGGGTCTAGGGATTAAGTGGACCAAACCTGTTTCCAGACATCTTTCCATCTTTTTTCCGTCCATTCATTCGCTTGACACTCTTCTGTACTGACTGACTTTGGGATTGATTTAGATCTTGACGGATGGTTTACTCTGTCAGAACAGTGACGGATATCCCGTCCGCCGTAATATAAATCCTATAAGACCTAATGGGGTTATTATTTTGGCGGGCGGGGGATATCTGTCGCCAAGATATAATCATGCCCTTTATCTGTGTTGTGTGGGACCGTGCACAGGTGCCTGAATGTGTGTTGGCTGCATCTTAGCTTCAGTGTGTTGGTGATCAATATGGGTTCTTGGCTTCAATGGCATCTTTCTATTACCCCACCATTCCTAAACATCTGCCGATGCCTCGTTCTTTTAGACTAATTTACAAATCCCGATGCTGACCAGAGCTTCACTGTGACTGATAATTGTCTCTCCTGAATCTCAGCAAGGCCTGATTGTTCATCAGCGGATCCAACTGTCCTCTACTGTTCGTTGTTTTAAGCTGCTTCAGAGTCGCGTCTAGAGTATATTGAGTTTTTTTCTTGAGATTGTGTGGCATCCTTGCTGCCCAATTGTTTGGCCATCTTGTGCACAAGATCTTTGATCTGCCTCCCTCTTCCCGCCGACACCCCCCCTCGGATCCGCCGATCCAACAGCAGAGGACGCTCTTTGTAGCACCTGGCGGCCAAGGCATGGAACAACCTTCCCCTGCACCTCAGGACCGCCCTCACTCCATCAATTCAGGAAAGGACTCAAGACCTGGCTGTTGGAATGAACAGACCGCCACAAAGCAGCCAACATCTCCAGCGCCTCAAGAACGTCACAGGTGTTTTACTGTGTTTTATAAATGTTTCAGTGATTGAATGACTAGGATTACTTGTACCCTGTTCGGCACTCTGTGCAGGGTAGTCTGCCTTCATATGGGCACTTCAGCCAACGTCCGCCTTGTTGACAGGCTCTGCTTCGAAGAAGTGATGGAACTTTAGATCCAGGCTCCATTTTATTCTTCACAGGCAGGATTGTCAGTTCTCTCGATGTAGCCCATGACCCCTAAGATGACGCCACCTTACTGGCCAGTCATCAGCCAGAATGAGGGCCATCCCTTGTCACCTGGACAGAGACCAGTGAATGGTTAGGTTGCTGCCATGATGTCTCTGTCACTTCAAAGATTTATAGTGGTTTTTCTTTTAATGTTTTCATCTTCGTGTTGTATTTTGATGTGGAGTGCAGTGCCAGGGAGTCTAGTAATTAATGTGTTGTCTTAATCTGAAAAGTGTGCTACGTGTAGGTTTCCAGCACTACAAATATAATTTAGGAATTTAGACATTTGTCAATAGAGTGAAGGCAAGATTTAGTTGGCCCCAGACAAGGCAGCTGCTGCAGTTACAGGATTCAGCTGTTGTGCCCCTGTGGGACCAGAGATGGTCCGAAAGTGCTCCTCAGCCGTGCACAGGATGCTCCGTTCACTTTAAAGGGCTAAGGCGACTCCACACGGGATGTTAATTCACAGAAGCAAGTTTGACATCCTGTGAGCAGATGTGGTTTATTATATGGCGTGGTTCTGTGACCTCACTGTGTTCTAAAATCTCAAACCTGTCTTGGGCCCGTCAGGCTTGTTTGTAAAACCTTATCTCGACCTGGGTAGCTGTGGCTTCGAGCAGTCGGGCTTCAGCAAAGGAACAAGGGCAAAGCCTTTCGAAGCCAAAACAAATAAGTAAGATACAAGGCATAAAGGAATCCAACACCAATGTATAAAAAAAATAGACCTATTATTATGGATTTGTAGACACCAAAACCAACAAAATCCACCTGAGGGTTCCGGAGATATGAATTGTTAAGTAAATCGCGAATCACTTCTTTTCACTCAAAAAACAAACGGGCATTGGCAACTACCGCGGTTAGCAGTAACTTTGAAAATGTTTTTATAAAGTTGTGTTTGGCTATTCCAGCCCACTGTGGGCAACAAAATCTGATAGGGAGCAAGTCAGGGGGAGGGGGGCAATAAGGCTTAGACCTCAACTGAGTGGTCCTGATGCAAGGGATACAGGATGCTGAAGATGCTGAGGATGCTGATCCGGTCGATGGAGATCTACTCAGTCCACAAACAAGGTGGGCAACTTTGGCCACAGAGGTCGATGGCTGCCAAAATCCAGCTAAAAACCACTGACAGACTGGTCTACGGTCACAGCGAAACCAGCGCTTCCTTTTAACTGCAGCTAGTGTCCGCCTGGGGCACCCATACTGAACTTCGATGACTCTCCCTGGTCCACCAGACTTGGAAGCAACTTTTGAGTGTCCAGGTTCGATCTCCGGAGCTGCGCTTCGGCGGTCAGTAATGAATAAGCAATTGTGGCTACTACTTTGCCATATCCTTTTTCCTTCCTTCCTTCCTTCCTTCCTTCCTTCCTTCTTCCCTTCCCTTCCCTATTCTCCCCTTCCCTTCCCTTTCCTCCCCTTCCCTTCCCTCCCATCCTCTCCTCTCCCCCTTCCTTCTTCGTTTCCCTTCCTCCCTCCATTCTTCCCTTTTGCCTTGCCTTCCTTTCCCTTCCCTTCCTTCTTCCCTTCTGTCCCTCCCTTCCCCCCCACCCTTCTCTTTTTTCCCTTCCTATTGGTTTCACCTGTAACATTCCTCTGATCGCCATGTGGGAGCTGAAATTGTGAAATCCTTTTTTGGGCCCACCTACACCTTTCCCTCTCCTCTTGACCATTTTACACACAACCTTCAAGGATGTAACCAACATGAAATACATTCTTATATGCTTTGTGCTGATTCAGTGTTTGGCGCCTGAGATATTATTGAAATAAAGTTTACTTTAACTATGGTCTAACTATAACTGCCGGGACCTTTCAAGCCTCTGTCATACACTCCAGCCTATCGGGTCCTCATCCGAGGCAATCTATTGCCACTTACAGAGCAGACATATTTCACTGTCAAAGATGTAGCCTCCCAGTTCTGGGTGGATTCAGGGTAACCATCTTTGTGTCATAAACCAGGAGATTGTAACTTGAATGCCTGGAGTATGTAAGTGTAAATAATCCGTATCTAGTCTCTCCAGCTCCTAACATGGACCACACTGGTTGTAAAAGGTCAAGTGCTGCCCACCACCTTCTCTGGTCTCAAGTGAGGCTACAGAAGACACTAACTTGTTGAGCTTGTACTGACTGTGTTGTTTCTCCAATCCCCCAGGAAGCATCTTAGCCAGAAGTTCTCATACTTTGCTCTCCTTCTGTCTCTTTCCCAGAAGAGTGACTGGGAGCCCGAGTACGAAGAACTGAAGTTCCTGATAAAAGCTTGTTCTTTGGAGGAGGAAGCGGAGAATGCAGAACCCCCCGCTGACCGCTCTCAGGACCGCGTGCACAATAAAATGGCAGAGCTCTTCACCCCTCCAGAGCAGGGGGGTGGCCAAGATATCTCGCCTTCCTTGAAGCGGATCAAGGCCCGAAAACTGAAGGACAGCGTCCAGCAGAGTACAGACCGAGGAGGTCGCGACAGCGGAAGAGCCATCCCTCGACTGTACCCCTCCATCCGCCTCGCCATGAGAGAGATCCAGCAGATCCCACAGGTAATCTTTGTCCTTCCCCCAGACAACTCTTGCTCTGTCCAGGCACCCCCCATAAAGCAAATGTGGTCAGCAAATGAACCTTGGGGGCCCCACTTTGGGGGCCCCACAGGAGAGACATGTTCCGTACTCTGTCCCAATACTGAGTATGAAAGGATATAGCACTTCATCCATAGTTGAACTGTGCACTTCAGATCCTTCCAGGATTAGGTATAATTTGTGCCCGGCTCCTGCCAAATATAATTGCCAAGGATTCTGTCGGGGTTCGTTTTTGCAGCAAAAGTTTGCGTTAGGCTCTGGGGTTCAAAGGATCCCCTAAACACGTTATTTATTGACTTAAATAACACACACCAGTTAGTTTAACCAAACTATGTGTAGAGATGCAAAGCAAAAGGTGCATCGCATGTGGGTGTTCCACAAGGTGAAAACCGGCGCATCGCTCGTGAAAGTGAGGTCACAACACAGACGACATGTAATACATGGATGAGCGCCCGCAAGTAGTTTATGCACAATCTGCAGCGCGCACACTCCACTCCCTCTTCTGCCCCTTAACAGCCACAATGCATCGAGCTCGTGGTTTATATCAGTCATTGCCAAGAAACAACATTTGCTGTACAAACAAAACAAACCAGACAGAATACCTGTGCAATTAACTATGTAACAATCCCAGATTCTGAGGGTTACCGGGCTGGCCCCGTGTGTCCTTAACTCCTCCCCTTATCGGAAGCTCTCCAGGGCACTCCAAGTCCGCACCAAAGAGAGCACAAATAACACCCTCTGCGGTGGAGGAGATTTAATAGAAAAACCGTTTCATGGAATACTATTATTGAGAAACCATTTCACCTAAACTGTTTCATGGAAATGTTCAGATTAAATGGCATTTACCTTTTCATGGAAACCAATTCATAGAATGTCTTTTTGTTTGAAATTGGCTTTTTCATAGTTATTCTTTTCTTTTAAGGGGTAAGTACAATGGTTGCAGATATTACTTTCAGAAACTGTTATTTCAATGCTTTACTTCAGGGGACATTGTTTCAGATTTATGTCTTTTACATTGTAAAACAATTTCGTGTGATGCTTTTAATTCACTGACCCTTTACCACCTTTGACCCCTCACAACCCCTAAACACCACCAATCCCTGCCCCTAAACACTTCTCAACCCTACCTAAACTACATTAAAGCCGTTTTTAAACCTAACCTCCAACCATTCTAGAAACTGAAAAACCCCACACTACACCTAAACTACACCCATTCCTTACTCCTAAACTACACCCATCCCTGGACCCTAAAACCCCTTTCTACACCCACAGTCCACCCATTCATGAACTGTAAAACCCATAACTACCCATGAACTCCACCCATCCCTAACCCCTTAATGCCCCTCACCACACAAACTCCACCATCTTTGAACCATAAAAAACCCTCACTGCCCTTAAACACCTCCCATCACACACTAAAACCCCTCGCCACTGCTACACTCTACTAATCCCTGAACCCTATAAACCCCTTTCTACATCTAAACTCCACCCATTCATGAATCCTTAAAACCCCTCACCACCCTATACTCCGCCAAATCCTGTACCCTAAGAACTCTTCAGCACCCCTAAATCCTACCCATCACTGAACCTTAAAACCCTCAACAGCCCTAAACTCTGCTTAACCATGAACCCTAAAACCGTTCAACACCCCTCCACTCCACCCATCTCGGAACCCTAAAAACCTCACACCCCTAAGCTAAACTCATCCGTGAACCCTAAAAGCCCCTCACTACCCCTAAACACCCATCCCTGAACTCTATAAACCAAAACCCTTTTCTATGCCTCAACTCCACCCATTCCTGACCCTTAAAGCCCTCTGATCACCACTAAAGAGTACCTATCCATGAACCCAAACACCCCACAATAGTCCTAAACTCCACCTCCGTTTAATACAATTTTGAATTTTTCCTTAAAATTATCCTTCCTTTTAAATGTTTAATTCAAGATTTGTATGAATTTCCTTAAAATTGTCTTTCCTTAAAATTTGTTTTCCATGATTTGGTTTCCTCTATTGTGGTTTCTCAGTTTTCGTTTTCCATCAATTCACACACATCAGCCTGTGCTTCTTATTTCACAACGAAGGAAGGTTCACCTTGGTGTAGGATAACCAGGATTGTCGCAGAGGCTGACTCCATAACATGCTGGCTTGCACCGCTATCGGGTAATGCTGACGGTTTTTGATGGACCAAGTTTAGGTTCTTGTGTTCATTGTTGTGCCAGTCCCCATCACACTGCACGTCACAACGCTGGTCTGGCTGGCACATGGGCTGGTATCTTAAAACTGGTTCACAAGCACAGAACAGTGCCAAGGAGCTGCTTTCAAGGTTTGCCTCACTGGCTCTCGGCACAGTGAGGCATCAACAAGGACTGGAGAGATGTTTATAGAGTGAGCTGTAAAGATGTTACTGAGCTCATGGAAGGCCAGAATTGTAAACCTACATAACCCAGCATCCATTGGAAAAGGCAACTAGTTTGTCTTTTGTGATGGTGAGTGCACACGCAGACACAAAACAGCCATTCACACAATCACCTAGGTCATACATGCAAATCAAAACATATTGACACTCCACACAAAGAGCACCAGGCCCACTGGCACACAACCATAGAGAGCGATCACAAAACATGTATATATCCATGAGCACTGGCCTACTAAAACAGAAGGGGTGTGAGGGGTTGGGGTGGTGTCTGTCTGTCCATCACCCACCCTAATGCCACACCTCGGTCTCTGTATATCGGCTGATGCTCTTTCAGTCATATTTAAGGGCACTTAGTCGCTGCAATGGTTTGCCCTAATGCTTCTCTTTTTGTCTGATTCTAGTTCACCTATGTTCCTTCGGACACGTCTTCAAAGGGTCAGCATAAGTCCACCAAACCCTGAGCCCAGACAGACAGACAGTACGTCAAAGACACTCCCAGGTAAGATTGAAACCCCCTTTAGCTGTGCATAGTGTCTCTTCCATATGAGGTCCCTTTCACCCCTGGAGACCTGTATGCATGAGTATCCCAATCACTATGAGATCATGGCTTCCATCTTGGGTCCCTTATCCACCGGAGACCTGTATACGGAGTATCTCACTCACTATGAGATCATGGCTTCCATCTTGGGTCCCTTCTCCCCTGGAGACCTGTATGCATGAGTATCCCACTCACTGTGAGATCATGGCTTCCATCTTGGGTCCCTTCTCCCCTGGAGACCTGTATGCATGAGTATCCCACTCACTGTGAGATCATGGCTTCCATATTGGGCCCCTTATCAACCGGAGAGCTGTATGCATGAGTATCACACTCACTGTGAGATCATGGCTTACATCTTGGGTCCCTTCTCCCCCGGAGACCTGTGTGCGTGAGTATCCCACTCACTGTGAGATCATGGCTTACATCTTGGGTCCCTTCTCCCCCGGAGACCTGTGTGCGTGAGTATCCCACTCACTGTGAGATCATGGCTTACATCTTGAGTCTCTTATCCACCGGAGACCTGTATACAGGAGTATCCCACTCACTGTGAGATCATGGCTTCCATCTTGGGTCCCTTCTCCCCTGGAGACCTGTGTGCGTGAGTATCCCACTCACTGTGAGATCATGGCTTCCATCTTGGGTCCCTTCTCCACTGGAGACCTGTATGCATGAGTATCCCACTCACTGTGAGATCATGGCTTACATCTTGGTTCCCTTCTCCACTGGAGACCTGTATGCATGAGTATCCCACTCACTGTGAGACCATGGCTTCCATCTTGGGTCTCTTATCCACCGGAGACCTGTATGCATGAGTATCCCACTCACTGTGAGATCATGGCTTACATCTTGGTTCCCTTCTCCACTGGAGACCTGTATGCATGAGTATCCCACTCACTGTGAGACCATGGCTTCCATCTTGGGTCTCTTATCCACCGGAGACCTGTATACAGGAGTATCCCAATCACTGTGAGATCATGGCTTCCATCTTGGTTCCCTTCTCCACTGGAGACCTGTATACAGGAGTATCCCACTCACTGTGAGATCATGGCTTCTATCTTGGGTCCCTTCTCCACTGGAGACCTGTATACAGGAGTATCCCACTCACTGTGAGATCATGGCTTCCATCTTGGGTCTCTTATCCACCGGAGACCTGTATACAGGAGTATCCCACTCACTGTGAGATCATGGCTTCTATCTTGGGTCCCTTCTCCACTGGAGACCATTATGCATGAGTATCCCACTCACTGTGAGATCATGGCTTACATCTTGGTTCCCTTCTCCACTGGAGACCTGTATGCATGAGTATCCCACTCACTGTGAGACCATGGCTTACATCTTGGGTCCCTTCTCCCCCGGAGACCTGTGTGCGTGAGTATCCCACTCACTGTGAGACCATGGCTTCCATCTTGGGTCTCTTATCCACCGGAGACCTGTATGCATGAGTATCCCACTCACTGTGAGATCATGGCTTACATCTTGGTTCCCTTCTCCACTGGAGACCTGTATGCATGAGTATCCCACTCACTGTGAGACCATGGCTTCCATCTTGGGTCTCTTATCCACCGGAGACCTGTATGCATGAGTATCCCACTCACTGTGAGATCATGGCTTACATCTTGGTTCCCTTCTCCACCGGAGACCTGTATGCATGAGTATCCCACTCACTGTGAGATCATGGCTTCTATCTTGGGTCCCTTCTCCACTGGAGACCTGTATACAGGAGTATCCCACTCACTGTGAGATCATGGCTTCCATCTTGGGTCTCTTATCCACCGGAGACCTGTATACAGGAGTATCCCACTCACTGTGAGATCATGGCTTCCATCTTGGGTCCCTTCTCCCCTGGAGACCTGTATGCATGAGTATCCCACTCACTGTGAGATCATGGCTTCCATCTTGGGCCCCTTATCAACCGGAGAGCTGTATGCATGAGTATCACACTCACTGTGAGATCATGGCTTCCATCTTGGGTCCCTTCTCCACTGGAGACCTGTATGCATGAGTATCCCACTCACTGTGAGATCATGGCTTACATCTTGGTTCCCTTCTCCACTGGAGACCTGTATACAGGAGTATCCCACTCACTGTGAGATCATGGCTTCCATCTTGGGTCCCTTCTCCACTGGAGACCTGTATGCATGAGTATCCCACTCACTGTGAGACCATGGCTTCTATCTTGGGTCTCTTATCCACCGGAGACCTGTATACAGGAGTATCCCACTCACTGTGAGATCATGGCTTCTATCTTGGGTCCCTTCTCCACTGGAGACCTGTATACAGGAGTATCCCACTCACTGTGAGATCATGGCTTCCATCTTGGGTCTCTTATCCACCGGAGACCTGTATACAGGAGTATCCCACTCACTGTGAGATCATGGCTTCCATCTTGGGTCTCTTATCCACCGGAGACCTGTATACAGGAGTATCCCACTCACAGTGAGATCATGGTTGGCATCCTGGGTCCCTTCTCCCCCGGAGACCTGTATACAGGAGTATCCCACTCACTGTGAGACCATGGCTTCCATTTTGGGTCTCTTCTCCCCCGGCCATGGTGCATGAGGTGCTGCGGATGTGCAGGAGCGGAGAGTGAGCCCGGCAGCCTTGTCCAGCACCACATGGTGCGTGAGGTGCTGCGGATTTTCAGGAGTGGAGAGTTAGTCTAGCAGCCTTGGCCAGCACCACCTGGTGCATGAGGTGCTGCAGATTTTCAGGAGTGGAGAGTGAGTCTAGCAGCCCTGGCCAGCACCACATGGTGCGTGAGGTGCACCAGATGTGCGGAAGTCAAGAGTGAGACCAGCAGCCCTGGCCAGCAGCATATGGTGCGTGAGGTGCTGCAGATGAGCATTTTGTTACCTTGTAACATCTTTTGGTGTGGGAGGTGCCTGGCTTCCGTGTTTCGTTTTTTTTGGTGTTTTTTAACCTCTGCTCTTTTTTTCCTTGTAGCACTTACTGTGCTGGGAGTTGCCTGGCTCTCCACCTTTTAACCCCTTTACCTCTGAGACTCCACTTGTGGTGAGCTCTGATTTCTGGTGACTTGCTCGCCTGACGTCTTTGAGGGACTGGGAGGAGCCGCCCTCCGCGGTCTTGTCCCGCCCCTCTCCCTCCGGTTTGGCCGGATCCTCGAATGCTTCTTCTGACGAGGCTTACTTTAACATGGCCGATGCACGGATGCGCCCTTGGCGCGCCAAAGGCAAGCCGGTCTGCGCCCATCCACGGCCGGCCGAGGCCAGGGACCTGTACCCCTGCCCATTTTAACAGCCAGCGAAGACAATTCTCTTCAAACAATCTCAAGGACCTGCCCCCCTCCCATGCTAAAGGCCTATATTGGTGCCCTACAGGTAGTAGATGACAGGATACAACGTAGCCACTGCACCTTCTCGATCGCTCCCAGTAGGACAAACGATATTAGACAGCGTGTGAGTACCAACAATCATACCATGCCCTTTAAAGGCATAAGGCTGAATTGTCGATCTCTCCCCAAACGCAAACTAGAAATCTTTAGTATACTCAATGAACAAGCCCCTGACGCACCCTTTTTATCTGAAACTTGGCTCAGTGAAAACTCTGTGCCGGACATTCTCGATGCTTTGCCACCTGGCTATGGGATTGCGAGATGCGACCGCCCAGGGCAAAGGGGCAGAGGCATTGCAATCATTTGAAAACTTTTCTTTGCACTCTAAATAAAATCGATCTTCCGGATGGTGAAGCGGAACAATTTTCGATAAACAATCTAATAATCAATCCTTAGTAGGCCTTTTGATGTATCGCCCTCCAGGACCTGTGAATAATTTCATATCCAACCTGATGGAATGTTCTACGCATCTAGCCCTGCGGCACAATAAACTGATCATACTCGGTGACCTAAACCTGCCTCTAGAGTCCGAGGACTGCCAGATAGCTCTTTCTCTAATTAGAGATCTTGAAACCCTTCAGCTATCTGAATTAGTTGTGGGTTCTACTCACGAAAAAGGCCACATTTTTTCTAATGACCCTTCTATTGAGGTCAAGGATCCTATTAGATTACCTTGGACAGACCACTTTCTGGTTCCTTTCTCTCTCCCGCTCAGTTGGTCCTCCGCGATGACTCCTGTCTTTTCGATGAAATGGGCTAGAGTCACTCAGGATAAATTTATGTCTGTCTTGTCAGATACGAATCCTAAAACCGAACTGGAAGATAAGGTGACTAACGCAACGTTAAAGTATGAGGCATGGTTGACTAAGGTTATTGATAATATGGCGCCTTTATCTCCCAGACACAATGTCAGATCCGTTTCCTCTGCAATGGTATTATGAGCATCTTACCACTTCTAAAAAACAATGTAAACACCTTGAACATGTATGAGGAAGGATTATAATACCTCCAGTCGCGCCCGTCTGAAGGACGCCTTGAAATGATATCATAAGCTTATCAGAGCAGCACGCAAGGAATATTATGCTCAGAAAATAGACTCAGCTAGGAACCTGACCAAGGAATTATTTTCCTTACTAAAGTCACTAACATCTTCTGAACGAATTCCAGCTAATGTCACACCTTCAGAATTTTGAAATAGTATAGCAACTGCTTTTTTCTGACAAAGTGGCCAAATTCTCTGAGTCTGCAATAAAAGGCAATAACACATGGATTAGTGAACAACCAGGTGACATGACCGAATTCGCTTTCCCCTCCATAACAGAATTGAGCTCCATCTTCCTATCTATTAAATCTGGTTCTCCCTGGATCCAGCCCCACCGAGAATTGTACAGCTTGGGATGACTGCGATTGTCCCCCATTTATGAGAACTTATTAGGAGATCCATCACTCCTGGATCAGTGCCAGGCCATGGAAGCATGCCATGGTCATTCCTATAAGGAAACATCTCTCCTTGGAGCCTTCTATCTTGGAAAATCTTAGACCCATCTCTCTTCTTCCTTTCAGGGCTAAAATACTGGAGAAACATGTAAACAACTGTCTAACCAGTTTCCCGGAATCCAAAGAGTTATTGCACCCTACTCAATCCGGTTTCAGGGCACAGTACTCCACGGAGTCAGCCCTCCTCCTATCAGAGGAAGTCCTCAGACAGAATGCGGAATTACTGGACCAAAGCGCAGCCTTTGTTACGGTGTCTCATGGCATACTAATTCAAAGGCTCCGGGACTGTGGGGTAAGTGGCAAAGCGCTCAAATGGTTTAGATCCTTTCTCCATGATAGTTCCTTTCAAGGAACTTTAAAGTCCTGCGTCTCTGACCTGTTTTGCTCTACCAAAGGAGTCCCTCAGGGCTCTATTCTGAGCCCCACATTGTTTAATGTCTATATGAGATCACTGGCGGATACCATCCAAAAATATAATGTTCAAGTGGTGTCGTATGCCGACGAGACCCAACTTATAGTAAATTTGTCTGAACCAAATTCTATCTCTGCCAAACTCTTGAAATCCTGTTTATCGGATGTCGCCTCATGGATGACTGACAGTTACTTAAAACTTAATGCCAAGAAAACCGAGCTTTTGCTTGTAGGAAAAACCCCCTCAATATGGACATCGGCTCCGTGGCCCACAGTCTTGGGTAAACCTCTGGTCCCGAAACAAAAAGTTAAGAACCTAGGAGTTATATTCGATTCAAAACTCTTTCAAAGTTCAAATCGGAAAAACGGCTGGGAAGTGCTTTGGCACTCGAAAGACCCGGAGAAAAATTATTGACCTAATCCCCACTACTTCGTGGAAAACCATGGTTCATGCACTCATCTCTTCCCAACTGGACTACGGGAATGTATTATACCTGGGTGCCTCTAAGGGTAGTCTCGCAACGCTGCAGCGAGTCCAAAACGCCGCAGCAAGGGTGTTCCTGAATCTCCCCAAAAGATGGTCGCGTCGGGTGCTCTTAACCAGCTACACTGGCTCCCTGTGTCTGAAAGAATCTGTTTCGAAGTCGTGTGTTTCTGCCGTCGCGTACTCAGTAAATAAGTCCCTAGCTATCTCCACTCTCTGAATCAAGCTTACATCCCAGGTCGGAATCTTAGGTCCTTTGAGGCGAAACTTGCTAAAATTCCCAAGATCAGGAAAGCTAGAATGGGTGCTAGAACTTTCGCCTACCTAGCTGCCAAAATGTGGAATTCTCTGCCGTGTGCCCTGAGAGCCTCTCCCACAGAGACTGATTTCAGAAGGAAACGGAAAACATGGCTGATTCTTGACTCGATCCAATATTAAGATAGGTCCTTTCATCGCTTTATTTGCCTTATTGATCTTTTTTCCGAGCTCCCGGGTCCAGCCCGGGGCCACACCGATGAGGTGTAACCATGCACTTTACAAATCACTTTATTATTATTATTGTATGTATTAATATATTGATTCTAGTGTGCAATACTGAGACCGCCCATCCACAGCCTTATTTGTACATTTCCTTCCTGCTTGAATCGCACCCACTCGTTGTCCTTGCGATTAAATCAATGTCTCAAAGTGCTCTCCTCTTTTTCCTCCACAGATTTGATGCTTGCCAAACAGACCTGTTACTTCCTGTTCCTGAGACCTCCAGGTGCCGCAGCTGGGCTGTGTGCTCTGGAAGTGGACTGGGTGAGAGGAATGAGGTCGAACGTCACGCTCCCTCTTCATGGACACATGGACCCTCCTCTTCACCAGCACCGGACAAGGGAGGTCCTGGATCTGAAGGTCTTCGCTCCACGTGGACCTCTGTCCCCGCTCCACGGATCCTTTGCTGCTATTCCCAGGGAATCTAGAAGCAGATCCCAAAGATTTGCAAATGTTTTATACAAGTTCTTGATGTTTAATAAAGTTTAAGGATGAATTTCTTGTATGTCTCAAATGTCACAGATTTGTCATGATCTCACTCCATATGCATTCTTCTTATGATAGTTTTACGCTTTCTCTTGATTATAATTAGGGCTCCAGGTTTTATGGTAGTTATTTTTTTGACATTTCCATCTGTATTTATCCATATTTATTTTTTCACATTTTATTTGAGTTTGTCCTCATTTATGTTGGGTTTTATGAAAAAAATGAAGCTGAAACTGATATATTTCCACATTTATGTAACCGATAAATATGCAGTCATGCATGAATGCCTGCCAGGTTTCGGTGATATGAACACCCGCTGAAGATAAATCGATGCACTTATATGAAAATATGCAAACTTCAGTATCAACCTTGTATTTATCTACTGCTGTTTAAGGCTCTTTACTAAAATTCCTTTCTTTTTTAACCCCCTTACTTATCGATCCACACAGCTATGGGCCTGGCAGTCATGGCAAAGGCTATTTAGAATCACTCGAAAAGCAACCCAATTTCTGTTTTTATCCACATTTAAAAATAAATACAGACCAGAAAATACATGATTTTCCGTCTGTATTTATCTGTAAAAATCAGTAAAAGAAAAAGAAAGCGGGGAGCGTTAATTTTCATCATCTCCTTGCTTATTCATTTTTATATGCGGCTCTATGTATCAGCGTGCCGAGGTGATCAGGGCACCTGAAGAGGGTGGCATCGCTCAGAAGGCCACTTTTAGGAAACATCCAGCTAATAACACGAAGAAAGACAATGTTACACCGTGGAGCTAGCTGTCTCTTTGTTTTACGCTTGCATCGAGGCGTGCATCTGTCATGCACTCGCTTGAGGGGCTCTGATGTGGAGTGGGAGCTGATTCCACGCTTTAGGAGCGATGTATGTGAACGCCCTTCCTCTTGATCTGGTTCTGTGTATGTGTGCGATGTGTGCGAGTTAGGAGTCCTGTGAAGCACAGGTGTCTGGCTGGTTGGTGAAAGGAGATGTGACTGTTCAGGTAAGTGGGGCCTAACTTGTGTAGTACTTTGAATGTGTGTGTGAGGAGTTCGAAATGAGCATGTTTGCTTATCGGGAGCCAGCAGAGCTCTCTGAGCTGTGGAGTGGGGGAGAGAACGAGTCTGGCTGGCGCGTCCCGGATAGCTTGCAGTCATTCCTAGAGTAGACGGTGTTCCTGTAGTCCAGCTTGATGGTGACTAGAGCGTGAGTGATGTTTTGCCTGGTGTTGCGTGGGAGCCACGGTGAAATCTTTGATGATGGTAAAGATTCCCTAGCTGCTGTTTGTTACTGCGTTAGTGAGGGCTGCAAGAACTGTGCACTTGGTTTTCTGTATCTGCTGGTGGTAGCGGCCCAGGGCAGATTTGGAGATGTATTTATCTGCGGTGTCTTGGTTGATTCTCTATTTGCGCTCCAGTTGCTTGCGGTGGCATTTTGTCAGCCTGAGTTCCTCTGAGCACCAGCTGGCCCGACCAGCTGGCCTGAGGTCGGGCTCTTGCCATTGGGTTGCACTTGAGGGGAGCCAGGGTGTTGGTACATGTAGTGATCCAGCACTTGAGGTTCTTGATGGCTTTTAACAAGTTTCTGGGGCCATATTACGTAAAGTGCCACAGGCGCGCAACAGGCATTTGTGCCCGCTTTGCGCACCGCTGGGGCACTTTGATATTACAGAATGGGCCACAGACACTTCTGCAGCCTCCTCTGTAATACCGATAGCGCTGGCACACTTAAAGCACCAGCACTATCTTCAAGGGGGTGTTCCCTCATTTGCATGGGGCGTGCCCCATGCAAAGGAGGGAATCCCTTTGCCTCTGCGCCCGCACTGTATTACCGACGTGGGCGCAGAGGCAAAGAAGCCCTCAGAAGGCACACTGACAGTGCGCCATATAAAAAGTGGCACACTGTCAGTGCTCCTCCTGAGAGCAGGCCTCTGCAGGGCGTAAAGGGGGTCCTCTGGACCCCCCAGACATCCCCTTGCAGGCAGGTGCAGTCACTGACAGCACCCGCCTGCAAGGGGATCTCTAATCTCCTTTGAAAGTACAGGCGGGTTGCCGCCTGCACAGTAAAAACACGGAGCGGCTGCCCTGGGGCTAGCGCATTCTTGGTAATATGGCGCATTTTCATTGTTTGCGCCGGGCGCACCATTTTAAATGTGTGCCCGGAGCAAACAATGAAAATGCGCCCAAACCATAATGCAGCCCCTGGTGTGCTTGGACCAGAAGCCTAGTCCTCTTCTGTGACGCTTTTTTGCTGTGGCGGACGGGTCCAGTGATGGTAGTCTGTGGTAGTGCACGATGCGAATGCTGAAACTGACAGGGTGTGGTCTGTCCAGGCCCTAGGTGCTGACATGTCGACTGTGATGTTGCTGATTGAGGAGAATATCGGGTCCAATAGGTGTCCGGCCTTTTGGATTGGTTTGGTAACTCGCTGGGTGAAGCTTCCAAGGTTTTCTATAAGAGCTGTTGGGTTTGAATTAGTGCGCTCTTCTAGATGAAAGATGAGGTCTGTGAGAATGATGAAGGTGCTGGTGTTGATGCTGAAGGGTGCGACGAAGTCCGTGATGTCGTTGACAAAACTGTGGGGTCTTGGTGGTCTATATATGAGGGTTCTACCCAGGGAGAAGTTGACTGTGATGCGTATCTGTAACATGAGGTGTTCCATGTTGCTGGTGAGGGTGTCCGTGTAGGAGATGCAGCTGATAGCGCCTTGAACATGATGGCGACTCCCCCTCGGGCTTGTGCTGATGGTCTTGCCTGTTGTTCTTGTAGCTGGCGGGGTTGGCTGCAGCGATATCCGGTGCGGAGGTTGGGTTTAGCCATGTTTCCGTGAGGAAAAGCAGGTCCAGGGCGTGTTCATGCAGCAGGGTCTGTATCTCTGTGGTGTATTTGGTGAGCGCGGGGTGTTGAGGAGTATAAATACAAGTGTTGGGTGGTGTTTCGGTGGTGATTGGTGTGTGTAACAATGAGTAGGTGGTTGATTTGTGTGAGTGATTGGGGTGCAGGAGTGGTTGGTGTAAGTGTAATAGTGTGCATGAATACTTGCAGGAGGCGCATGTGAATGCTTCCTCTGTGTTGTGTGGATTCAGAGCGACGGCCAGGCTCGAGAGCGCTGAGGAGCACAGTAGTGTAGCCTTGAGTAGTAGGAGGAGGACCAGGGTCCCGATGCTGTACGGAGCCCAGGCTCGAGAGCGCTGAGGAGCACAGTAGTGTAGCCTTGAGTAGTAGGAGGAGGAGCAGGGTCCCGGTGCTGTCCGCAGCCCAGGCTCGAGAGCGCTGAGGAGCACAGTAGTGTAGCCTTGAGTAGTAGGAGGACCAGGGTCCCGGTGCTGTACGGAGCCCAGGCTCGAGAGCGCTGAGGAGCACAGTAGTGTAGCCTTGAGTAGTAGGAGGACCAGGGTCCCGGTGCTGTACGGAGCCCAGGCTCGAGAGCGCTGAGGAGCACAGTAGTGTAACCTTGAGTAGTAGGAGGACCAGGGTCCCGGTGCTGTACGCAGCCCAGGCTCGAGAGCGCTGAGGAGCACAGTAGTGTAGCCTTGAGTAGTAGGAGGACCAGGGTCCCGGTGCTGTACGGAGCCCAGGCTTGAGAGCGCTGAGGAGCACAGTAGTGTAGCCTTGAGTAGTAGGAGGACCAGGGTCCCGGTGCTGTACGCAGCCCAGGCTCGAGAGCGCTGAGGAGCACAGTAGTGTACCCTTGAGTAGTAGGAGGACCAGGGTCCCGGTGCTGTACGCAGCCCAGGCTCGAGAGCGCTGAGGAGCACAGTAGTGTAGCCTTGAGTAGTAGGAGGAGGACCAGGGTCCCGGTGCTGTACGGAGCCCAGGCTCGAGAGCGCTGAGGAGCACAGTAGTGTAGCCTTGAGTAGTAGGAGGAGGACCAGGGTCCCGGTGCTGTACGGAGCCCAGGCTCGAGAGCGCTGAGGAGCACAGTAGTGTACCCTTGAGTAGTAGGAGGACCAGGGTCCCGGTGCTGTACGCAGCCCAGGCTCGAGAGCGCTGAGGAGCACAGTAGTGTAGCCTTGAGTAGTAGGAGGAGGACGACCAGGGTCCCGGTGCTGTCCGCAGCCCAGGCTCGAGAGCGCTGAGGAGCACAGTAGTGTAGCCTTGAGTAGTAGGAGGACCAGGGTTCCGGTGCTGTACGGAGCCCAGGCTCGAGAGCGCTGAGGAGCACAGTAGTGTAGCCTTGAGTAGTAGGAGGACCAGGGTCCCGGTGCTGTACGCAGCCCAGGCTCGAGAGCGCTGAGGAGCACAGTAGTGTAGCCTTGAGTAGTAGGAGGAGGACCAGGGTCCCGGTGCTGTCCGCAGCCCAGGCTCGAGAGCGCTGAGGAGCACAGTAGTGTAGCCTTGAGTAGTAGGAGGACCAGGGTCCCGGTGCTGTACGTAGCCCAGGCTCGAGAGCGCTGAGGAGCACAGTAGTGTAGCCTTGAGTAGTAGGAGGAGGAGCAGGGTCCCGGTGCTGTACGGAGCCCAGGCTCGAGAGCGCTGAGGAGCACAGTAGTGTAGCCTTGAGTAGTAGGATGAGGAGCAGGGTCCCGGTGCTGTCCGCAGCCCAGGCTCGAGAGCGCTGAGGAGCACAGTAGTGTAGCCTTGAGTAGTAGGAGGACCAGGGTCCCGGTGCTGTACGGAGCCCAGGCTCGAGAGCGCTGAGGAGCACAGTAGTGTAGCCTTGAGTAGTAGGAGGAGGAGCAGGGTCCCGGTGCTGTACGGAGCCCAGGCTCGAGAGCGCTGAGGAGCACAGTAGTGTAGCCTTGAGTAGTAGGAGGAGGAGCAGGGTCCCGGTGCTGTCCGCACCCCAGACTCGAGAGCGCTGAGGAGCACAGTAGTGTAGCCTTGAGTAGTAGGAGGAGGAGCAGGGTCCCGGTGCTGTACGCAGCCCAGGCTCGAGAGCGCTGAGGAGCACAGTAGTGTAGCCTTGAGTAGTAGGAGGAGGAGCAGGGTCCCGGTGCTGTCCGCAGCCCAGGCTCGAGAGCGCTGAGGAGCACAGTAGTGTAGCCTTGAGTAGTAGGAGGAGGACCAGGGTCCCGGTGCTGTACGGAGCCCAGGCTCGAGAGCGCTGAGGAGCACAGTAGTCTAGCCTTGAGTAGTAGGAGGAGGACCAGGGTCCCGGTGCTGTACGGAGCCCAGGCTCGAGAGCGCTGATGAGCACAGTAGTGTAGCCTTGAGTAGTAGGAGGAGGAGCAGGGTCCCGGTGCTGTCCGCAGCCCAGGCTCGAGAGCGCTGAGGAGCACAGTAGTGTAGCCTTGAGTAGTAGTAGGAGGAGGACCAGGGTCCCGGTGCTGTACGGAGCCCAGGCTCGAGAGCGCTCAGGAGCACAGTAGTGTAGCCTTGAGTAGTAGGAGGAGGAGCAGGGTCCCGGTGCTGTCCGCAGCCCAGGCTCGAGAGCGCTGAGGAGCACAGTAGTGTAGCCTTGAGTAGTAGGAGGAGGAGCAGGGTCCCGGTGCTGTACACAGCCAAGGCTCGAGAGCGCTGAGGAGCACAGTAGTATAGCCTTGAGTAGTAGGAGGACCAGGGTCCCGGTGCTGTACGGAGCCCAGGCTCGAGAGCGCTGAGGAGCACAGTAGTGTAGCCTTGAGTAGTAGGAGGAGGACCAGGGTCCCGGTGCTGTACGGAGCCCAGGCTCGAGAGCGCTGAGGAGCACAGTAGTGTAGCCTTGAGTAGTAGGAGGAGGAGCAGGGTCCCGGTGCTGTCCGCAGCCCAGGCTCGAGAGCGCTGAGGAGCACAGTAGTGTAGCCTTGAGTAGTAGTAGGAGGAGGACCAGGGTCCCGGTGCTGTACGGAGCCCAGGCTCGAGAGCGCTCAGGAGCACAGTAGTGTAGCCTTGAGTAGTAGGAGGAGGAGCAGGGTCCCGGTGCTGTCCGCAGCCCAGGCTCGAGAGCGCTGAGGAGCACAGTAGTATAGCCTTGAGTAGTAGGAGGACCAGGGTCCCGGTGCTGTACGGAGCCCAGGCTCGAGAGCGCTGAGGAGCACAGTAGTGTAGCCTTGAGTAGTAGGAGGAGGAGCAGGGTCCCGGTGCTGTCCGCAGCCCAGGCTCGAGAGCGCTGAGGAGCACAGTAGTGTAGCCTTGAGTAGTAGGAGGAGGAGCAGGGTCCCGGTGCTGTACGGAGCCCAGGCTCGAGAGCGCTGAGGAGCACAGTAGTGTAGCCTTGAGTAGTAGGAGGAGGAGCAGGGTCCCGGTGCTGTACGGAGCCCAGGCTCTAGAGCGCTGAGGAGCACAGTAGTGTAGCCTTGAGTAGTAGTAGGAGGAGGACCAGGGTCCCGGTGCTGTACGGAGCCCAGGCTCGAGAGCGCTGAGGAGCACAGTAGTGTAGCCTTGAGTAGTAGGAGGAGGACCAGGGTCCCGGTGCTGTACGGAGCCCAGGCTCGAGAGCGCTGAGGAGCACAGTAGTGTAGCCTTGAGTAGTAGGAGGAGGAGCAGGGTCCCGGTGCTGTCCGCAGCCCAGGCTCGAGAGCGCTGAGGAGCACAGTAGTGTAGCCTTGAGTAGTAGTAGGAGGAGGACCAGGGTCCCGGTGCTGTACGGAGCCCAGGCTCGAGAGCGCTCAGGAGCACAGTAGTGTAGCCTTGAGTAGTAGGAGGAGGAGCAGGGTCCCGGTGCTGTCCGCAGCCCAGGCTCGAGAGCGCTGAGGAGCACAGTAGTGTAGCCTTGAGTAGTAGGAGGAGGAGCAGTGTCCCGGTGCTGTACGCAGCCCAGGCTCGAGAGCGCTGAGGAGCACAGTAGTATAGCCTTGAGTAGTAGGAGGACCAGGGTCCCGGTGCTGTACGGAGCCCAGGCTCGAGAGCGCTGAGGAGCACAGTAGTGTAGCCTTGAGTAGTAGGAGGAGGAGCAGGGTCCCGGTGCTGTACGGAGCCCAGGCTCGAGAGCGCTGAGGAGCACAGTAGTGTTGCCTTGAGTAGTAGGAGGAGGAGCAGGGTCCCGGTGCTGTCCGCAGCCCAGGCTCGAGAGCGCTGAGGAGCACAGTAGTGTAGCCTTGAGTAGTAGGAGGAGGACCAGGGTCCCGGTGCTGTACGGAGCCCAGGCTCGAGAGCGCTGAGGAGCACAGTAGTGTAGCCTTGAGTAGTAGGAGGAGGACCAGGGTCCCGGTGCTGTACGGAGCCCAGGCTCGAGGCGCTGAGGAGCACAGTAGTGTAGCCTTGAGTAGTAGGAGGAGGAGCAGGGTCCCGGTGCTGTCCGCAGCCCAGGCTCGAGAGCGCTGAGGAGCACAGTAGTGTAGCCTTGAGTAGTAGGAGGAGGAGCAGGGTCCCGGTGCTGTACGGAGCCCAGGCTCTAGAGCGCTGAGGAGCACAGTAGTGTAGCCTTGAGTAGTAGGAGGAGGACCAGGGTCCCGGTGCTGTACGGAGCCCAGGCTCGAGAGCGCGGAGGAGCACAGTAGTGTAGCCTTGAGTAGTAGGAGGAGGACCAGGGTCCCGGTGCTGTAC
Source organism: Calotriton arnoldi (assembly GCA_963921515.1). NCBI lineage: Eukaryota > Metazoa > Chordata > Amphibia > Caudata > Salamandridae > Calotriton > Calotriton arnoldi. The sequence continues at coordinate 46,614 of CAWUFW010020907.1, forward strand.
GGAGCCCAGGCTCGAGAGCGCTGAGGAGCACAGTAGTGTAGCCTTGAGTAGGAGGAGGAGGGCCAGGGTCCCGGTGCTGTACGGAGCCCAGGCTCGAGAGCGCGGAGGAGCACAGTAGTGTAGCCTTGAGTAGTAGGAGGAGGAGCAGGGTCCCGGTGCTGTCCGCAGCCCAGGCTCGAGAGCGCTGAGGAGCACAGTAGTGTAGCCTTGAGTAGTAGGAGGAGGACCAGGGTCCCGGTGCTGTACGGAGCCCAGGCTCGAGAGCGCTGAGGAGCACAGTAGTGTAGCCTTGAGTAGTAGGAGGAGGAGCAGGGTCCCGGTGCTGTCCGCAGCCCAGGTTCGAGAGCGCTGAGGAGCACAGTAGTGTAGCCTTGAGTAGTAGGAGGACCAGGGTCCCGGTGCTGTACGGAGCCCAGGCTCGAGAGCGCTGAGGAGCACAGTAGTGTAGCCTTGAGTAGTAGGAGGAGGAGCAGGGTCCCGGTGCTGTACGGAGCCCAGGCTCGAGAGCGCTGAGGAGCACAGTAGTGTAGCCTTGAGTAGTAGGAGGAGGAGCAGGGTCCCGGTGCTGTCCGCAGCCCAGGCTCGAGAGCGCTGAGGAGCACAGTAGTGTAGCCTTGAGTAGTAGGAGGAGGAGCAGGGTCCCGGTGCTGTACGGAGCCCAGGCTCGAGAGCGCTGAGGAGCACAGTAGTGTAGCCTTGAGTAGTAGGAGGAGGACCAGGGTCCCGGTGCTGTACGGAGCCCAGGCTCGAGAGCGCTGAGGAGCACAGTAGTGTAGCCTTGAGTAGTAGGAGGAGGAGCAGGGTCCCGGTGCTGTCCACAGCCCAGGCTCGAGAGCGCTGAGGAGCACAGTAGTGTAGCTTTGAGTAGTAGTAGGAGGACCAGGGTCCCGGTGCTGTATGGAGCCCAGGCTCGAGAGCGCTGAGGAGCACAGTAGTGTAGCCTTGAGTAGTAGGAGGAGGAGGAGGGTCCCGGTGCTGTACGGAGCCCAGGCTCGGGAGCGCTGAGGAGCACAGTAGTGTAGCCTTGAGTAGTAGGAGGAGGACCAGGGTCCCGGTGCTGTACGGAGCCCAGGCTCGAGAGCGCTGAGGAGCACAGTAGTGTAGCCTTGAGTAGTAGGAGGAGGAGCAGGGTCCCGGTGCTGTCCGCAGCCCAGGCTCGAGAGCGCTGAGGAGCACAGTAGTGTAGCCTTGAGTAGTAGTAGGAGGACCAGGGTCCCGGTGCTGTATGGAGCCCAGGCTCGAGAGCGCTGAGGAGCACAGTAGTGTAGCCTTGAGTAGTAGGAGGAGGAGCAGGGTCCCGGTGCTGTACGGAGCCCAGGCTCGAGAGCGCTGAGGAGCACAGTAGTGTAGCCTTGAGTAGTAGGAGTAGGAGCAGGGTCCCGGTGCTGTCCGCAGCCCAGGCTCGAGAGCGCTGAGGAGCACAGTAGTGTAGCCTTGAGTAGTAGGAGGAGGACCAGGGTCCCGGTCAGGGCCGGCGCTAGGCATGGGCAGTGTGGGCAGCTGCCCAGGGCCTCGGGCTCAGCTGAAAGACAGGGGGCCCCGCTTCCGTGTGAAAGGCCACACTTTCACAGTTAGCCCACCTGCTCCTACGAGGCCCCCTGCCCCACACTATCACAATACACATCTTGAGTCGACCTTGCTGGTCAGGGCGTCGTTGTGGCATTCCTGGGGGTGCAGGGGTGGGGGGAGGTACAAACAGAGTGGGGAAGGCACAGCAGCCAGGCCAGCAATTATGGCTCACAGTGTCAGGGGAGGGGCAGCACCTCTGTTAAGTACCGGCCATTCCCTTTCTGCATTTTGTTGCTAGGTGACAGAAGGCCCCTTTGTTTCCAGGACCAGCCAGACACAGGTAAGGCGAGGTGGATGAGGGGAGGAGGGAGTAGCCAGATCAACTGGCTTTTGTTAACTTTTACATCACCCATTTTTTTTTATGGGAATGTGTATTTAAAATGTATGTAGTACTGCCGGTGCTGGGGCAGTGTTTTACAAAATGCCTCGTTACTGCTTCGAAGGCCCAGGGGAGGGGGCCCCCTTTCCCTGGGCCTCTAAGCACTAGAGCAAGCTGCAAGGTCCAGGTATGTCCCCCCCCCCCCCTTCCCTGGGCCTTGTAGCCAGTACTCGCTCTTTTCTTTCCTTTATTTGTTCCCCTGTGAAATTAATCCAAAATATAAAAACGCTTTTGCTGGAAAGGTCGTCTTTTTTCTGACATTTTCACTTCCAAAGTGCAGCCTTGGGATGGAGAGAAATAAAAGGTTCAAAATGTAAAAAATAACTAAAGCAAGACAGAGTGGGTCGAAAAGGGCCAGATTAATTTTATTCACACCCAAAACACATTAGCGCCACTTTACAGAATTTGCCAGTGAAGCGCTACTTTTTGTTTTCCTCGGGTGGGGAAGTGCACCATTCCTGGATGTACTGCAATACCTGCTTGATGGGCGGATTCAAAAACAAAATGCATACTGCGGCTCTGTATTCACAAATGTGGTCTTTTTAAACCAGACTGCTTACGTTTTGTAAGGAGATAAGCAATGGACATTGAAACTGGTCCGTTCCGGCCCTGTAGTCATGGCCTTAACTTTTCATGCAAAAGCACTCATTGATTTCTGAATAATAAGTGCAAAAGCGTTAAGGTAACCATGTTGTTCCTGCTTACATTTCACATGCTTTTACTTAATCTTGCATTCCTTATGAGTGTTTGCTTTTTCCAGGATGTTGTCACTTTTTTTTTAGGCAGCATATTGCTCTTGTCTAGTGCATAATTTGAATTGAGTCGCCTCCAGGTGTTTATAGCGGGGTGCAATTGGGTTGTAGTTGAAGGCAGTGCGAGTTTCTCTCAGTGGGGCAGTATGGTGTTCAGTGGGGGAGAGGATGTGGCACTATGGTCAGAGCTGCCGAATTTGGAACTGGGGATCCAGGTACAACCGTCATGACCAGTCCCCCAGACCACTCTCCAGAGAGAGCACATTCCCATGCTAGACCTTAGAAGGCACTGCAAGACCTTAGAAGCCATGGTGTCTTAGCACCAGCAGGTGGACCCTAGTCGTGGCAAGTGTGGGTTAACCTTGAAGGCCTGTCCACTACAACCCCTATTGAAGCTCACCTCGAGTCTTTTGGGCAGGCCTACGAAGCAGCACACCCTAGAGCAACAGTGACTCTGTCATTGAGGTCACAGGACCCTTAAGCAGGGAGGCTCTAGGGTGGTGCGACCGGTGAGATCGCACTGAGCCCTGACTTCGAGTGGGGGCGTCATGTTTGCAAGTATATTATGTTTCTAAAAGATCTTGCTGCCTCCTTCCTGGCCTCCAGCAATTTTCGGCAACAATAAAAATGTCATGATAACTCCGGTGATTAATGTTCTTCCTAGAGAGAGATGGAGTTTTGTCAAGTGGAAGTTTTGACTTGTGGAAAGGTAGCGCAGAGGGTTAATGTGCCTGCTGCAAAGAACATGTACCATGCAGATCACTAAGTCCACATAATGTAAAAAGGCCAGTGGGTTACTGCTTTTGTCAGAGAGATCCTATTGTTACTTGCAGTTTATAAGTCAAAATCCTAACATAGAACAATGAGCTATTAATTGTCATCTAAGAGCTGCATGCAAACTGCATGGTATAAATTACAGCATTATGGTTTTTTCCCCTGTCTTTGGTTATCCTAATGTTGCAAAAAGGGTTCATTTGGACAGAAATCAATTCTGGTTATTAAAGAGAACCCCCAACCATGGTATTACGTTCTAAATTCAGAGTTTGTGTTTCTCCAGATCAATCACTATTAAACTATACTGCCTACTAGTATGATTGTCATGTGACTCCTAGTCCTTTGTCTTATGTAACATTACCTATTGTGATTTACACACGTATGATCGATTGTCTCTGTGTAATGTGTGATATAAAGTTCTCTGACACCCTACACTGGTATCAGTGGCGCTGTAAATCAAATTAAATGCATCTGAGCGAGAATGTGGTTATGGAGACTTGAGGAGCACTGTTAAAGGGTGGTAGTGAGAGAATCCGTGGCAGAGCGAGTCATTGGGGGGCACCAACATTGTCGCACAGGGATCCACCAGCGCTAAAGGCGGCCACTTCTACTTCCTACAGTTCTAACACCAAATCAAAAACGTTGATTTGAAAACCCCTTGAATCTGCAGCATACCTTCAAGTCAATGTATGATTTAGCAGTGGTCTCGGTTGTTCTAAGTCTTTTTTTATTTATGTACAATCTTTGTTTGCAATGGTGTCTTGTAATTTTGTACTATATGTGTTGTGTTTTTGCACTTAACATAATTCTGGCGAGTAAAGAGCGAACACACAAAAGAGATTGTCCTACGTCTCTTAGCATGTGCGTGTGGGATACTGGTGAGAGGATTTACGTTAAAACAAATTGCAAAGTATTAATGTCATCCTAAGGTAGCACAATAATGGCACGGAAAGATAAGGGAGCCTTTTGAAATTTGCAATTATATCCATGGTGAGAGGTTTTCTCTTGTGTCATTTTATATTTTGAATGATCCGCCCCTCATTACCTCAACAGGATCTCCCCCTTTATGAGGCAGAACTGGAAATTGTATCATGCACTCATCTGGAAACAATCAGTTAACGAGGAGTAAATAATATACATCTTTGTGAGACCTGCACCTAGCTTTTCCATCCAATGTGACAAATGTAATCCATTTAATACAGTTTTAAAATATATGGACTTATTTCACTTGTATATTCATCTTTTTGTCCATGTTACTGATATCCACGTTAGGTCTCTTCAGTGACGCCAAATAAGATCAATAGTCCTGTGATGTCACTTTCTGTGATGTCACTTCTTGTGATGTTACCAAGGGCGGCTCCTCCACTAGGGCGGAGGAGCGTCACTCACTGCTCTCGCAGTGCGAGAAGCAGAAGCACAAAATGCTAAAACTACCATTTTATGTTTCTGCTTCTCGCACTGCGATAGCAGAAGTGTTTGGTTGGGGCGGGCGGGTCTGCTTTCGGGCAGGGGAGGAGTGCCTTGCCCACTGCTAAGGGCGCTGACTGCTTGGTTGGCCCTCCGGGGCCAACCAAACCAGTCATGCACACTCTGGCCTTTCTCCATGTAGGCTGCAATGCAGCCTACATGGAGAAAATGGCCTCCCCATAGGCGCCTGGCTGGTCGGCGTCCCGACCAATCACAATGCTGCCATTGCAGCGTTGTGATTGGCTGAGGGGAGGGAGGCTGCCTGCTTCCTGTTCCTGCCAGAGGCAGGAGAGCAGGTCAGGAGCAGAGACGACGCGAGGACCGGGTGTAGGAAGGTGGAATCTGACTATATGGTTGCCCCCACTTTTTTCCTGGTGTTTTGCTGGTTTATGACTTAGTTGGACTGGGATCCTGCTATTCAGGGCCCCAGTCTATCTGCTTTCTCTGTAAAATGGTTTCCATGTGCCTTAGGCACATCTCTAATTGGAATCTGGAGTGCCCTTATAAGTCCCTAGTATATGGTATACTATGTACCCAGGGCATAGGTACCTCAGACGCCTACCAGGGGCTGCAGCATGTATTATGCCACCCCTGGAAGGCCATCCAAAATAACACCACAGGTCTGCTACTGCAGCCTGGGTAAGGTGGTGCATGCACCCTTACTGTGATATAGGTTACCTATATCACTACATACCTACACACATATAAACCTATAAGTCACTCCTATGGCAGGCCTTGTCAATCCTGAAGGCAGAGTGCATGGTTCCTATGTGAGAGGGTGCCCTGCATGAGCAGGGCCCCTCTGCAGCGGTCGGAGACCCTTCTCTGATGCTGTTTGTAGTGCAGCCTGACCATATACTCTTAAGCGCATTATAACCTCGCGTTAAATGCTAACTTTGGGATGGCTGCACAGAAACATGTCGTGTTTGGTGTCAAACATCTTGGAATACTACCCCCCGCCAATTCTGGCGGCGGGAGTAGCATTCCACCCTTCTAGAGGGAGAGACATGTACACACTGGCTTGCCCGGTAACTTCTTTCCAAAGCCCTGGCATCACAAAATGGATGCTGCTGCCACAGACACAAGTCTGGCCTCCTGCTGCTGACCGAAACTCCGGCAGGGGAGGCCTGGACAATAGGTTTCCTGTCTCAGGGAGGTGTAACCACCTCCCCAGACAGGATAGTGTGTATTGGGGCTGGGCGGGAGCACTCTCTGGTGCTTTGAAGTCCTGCACTGGGGGCACATTTGGTGTCCCTGTGCATACCCCAGTTCAAACCGGTTCAAGGGCTTCCAGCCCCTGCTCTGGCGCGAACTGGACAAAGGGAAAGGGGTGTAGCCACCCCTCTGCCCTGACCCACCCATAGGTGGGACCACAGAGTAAGTCCAACCCCCTACCTTAGTATAAGTATAGGAACCCAGTCCCTAGGACTTTAGATTATCCCTGGACGAAACTCTGACACAGAATCCTGGACCTTCGACGCTCTACTCACGATTAGAGGACAGAAGAATCTCCCTTGGGGTCAAGGAGTGACTCCCCTGCTTGGCAGGCACCAAAGAAGCAATTGTCCGGTCTGCATCGCTGAAGCTCCCGTCGGACGCCGAAGTCTTTGCATCACCAGAGGTGGATTTCCAGACTTCCCGAGGCTGCCCTGAGTCCCCAGCAAAGCTGAGGCCCGTAGCTGTCGTGGGTAACGTGGAACCGTGACCCCTGGACACCGCACGCATTTGCAAGTGCATCCTCTTCTGGGTCTCCCACGAAGTCGTGCTTTGGGCTCCGAGTAGCCCCAGCCTCCAGCACCAACTGCACCGAAGATCACTGGCCTCCACTCCACGAGTGTCCTGTGAGCCAGCTCCACGTGCACCGTCTCGAGGCTCCTTTGCGGTCGCTAGTCCGTTGGCTAGTAGCCCTTCACGAAGGCCAATCTTTTTCTACTTGGGCTCCCTGGTTGCTCCAGGCTTGCCCTCACTTACCCTTGCTGGGTGAGTTCCTCAGACCTTGCTGGTCTGCACCATCGTCGATCTTCATCGAGACTTGCCGTTGCCAAGGCCTGTTGGGTCCAATCCGGTCGCCGACACCTCAGCACTCGACAGACATCGTGTACCAGCCCGAATCCTGCTCCTGGTCGCCGACAACGCCTCCTGGACCTCGTGGCTGAAGAGTCAAGACGACCGTCAACCTACCTGAAGCACTCGACATCGGTGGGCATCTGCTCATCGCCTTCCTGGTCACTGGCTAGTGACCCAGACTCTGTCCCCTCTGCTTTCAGGTTCTTCAGATCTCCGATCCACCCTTGGATCCACCCGGACACTTTTCACTTGGTCGCCAGCAGCACTTTGCAGCAGATCGCCATTCAAATCGACGACGAAACCCGACCCGAAAGGCACCTATGCACCCGGCTTCCCTGGGTGAGGTAACAAGAGTACTCCGGTGCTCCCGTGGGTAGAGACTATAGAACGACCTAGTTCTCAAAGGGTTTGCTCCAAGTCCTTCTTTAAGTGTCCCTTTTCTTTAAATTCCAAACCGCGACTTTCTCCATAGAAGTTAACGGCGTATCGCGGTTGTGTATTTACACTGCACGCGTCCCCCGTGGGTCCCCTGTGTCACTACCTTGGGTGGTTCCTTGTGGTCCAAGCACTTCTACAGGCTCTAGGCCTAGTGTCTAGCTCAGTTGTGGTTCTTATACCACTATTTTAGTATATGGTTTGGTACGCCCCTAGGGCCCAAACGTGTAATTGTGCTATTACTGTGTTTAAATAACTTATAACTTATGTACTTCGAACTCTAGCCTCATAAAGAGACTAGAGGGGTGTGTTTAGTAATAAATACATATATTTTGAATATATACCTGGTGTGGTGCTCTTTCATTTGGTCACTCAAGAGATTATAGACTGGTAAAACAAGCTGCTTTACATTCCTTCAAGACTTAGCCTGAAGGCTGCTCTCCATAGCTACCACTAGGATAGCTTTCAATAATGTTGTCTTTAACCTATCTCCAATAAGGGGTTGTTTGGACTGGTGCAAGGTGCCCACTATAATTAGTGGACAGCATATACCAGGCCAACTTCTCACACCGGGAAGGTAAGTTTATTTTATTTTTAAATTAACCCCCTCCCCCCTCCAGGACTCCCCCCCCCCCCCCGCGACACCCTCCACCCGCGACTGGATGTTACATGCAAATTAGAGGGGCCTTACATCTTCCCTTTCGCCCGGGGCCCCAGAAGTTCTAGGACCGGCCCTAGTCCTGGTGCTGTACGGAGCCCAGGCTCGAGAGCGCTGAGGAGCACAGTAGTGTAGCCTTGAGTAGTAGGAGGAGGAGCAGGGTCCCGGTGCTGTCCGCAGCCCAGGCTCGAGAGCGCTGAGGAGCACAGTAGTGTAGCCTTGAGTAGTAGTAGGAGGAGGATCAGGGTCCCGGTGCTGTACGGAGCCCAGGCTCGAGAGCGCTGAGGAGCACAGTAGTGTAGCCTTGAGTAGTAGGAGGAGGACCAGGGTCCCGGTGCTGTACGGAGCCCAGGCTCGAGAGCGCTGAGGAGCACAGTAGTGTAGCCTTGAGTAGTAGGAGGAGGAGCAGGGTCCCGGTGCTGTCCGCAGCCCAGGCTCGAGAGCGCTGAGGAGCACAGTAGTGTAGCCTTGAGTAGTAGGAGGAGGACCAGGGTCCCGGTGCTGTACGGAGCCCAGGCTTGAGAGCGCTGAGGAGCACAGTAGTGTAGCCTTGAGTAGTAGGAGGAGGACCAGGGTCCCGGTGCTGTACGGAGCCCAGGCTCGAGAGCGCTGAGGAGCACAGTAGTGTAGCCTTGAGTAGTAGGAGGAGGAGCAGGGTCCCGGTGCTGTCCGCAGCCCAGGCTCGAGAGCGCTGAGGAGCACAGTAGTGTAGCCTTGAGTAGTAGGAGGACCAGGGTCCTGGTGCTGTCGAGAGCGCTGAGGAGCACAGTAGTGTAGCCTTGAGTAGTAGGAGGAGGACCAGGGTCCCGGTGCTGTACGGAGCTCAGGCTTGGACGAGCGCTGACGGGCTTGACTATGGTGTGACCACGGCATGACGCTTCGCGTCGCATTAGAGCTCCCATTGAGTAGGGGGAGGAGCACAGGGGGCGGTGGGCAGAGTACAGATGGATGATGGGAAATGAAGCCCTCTTGCTTCGGCTAAGGATGGAAGATGCAATCCGATCACCATATGCTACATCTCATTGGACAATACATGGAAGCAAGGGTGTGAAAATGTGACATTGCACGTATAATAGAAAGAAAAAAATCCAGATACTTAGAAATGTGTATATATTTTACTTCTTTCTTTGTATGGGAATTTCTCCAGAGTTGCTTGGGAACACAGATCCAAAGCTCCAGTCCTCAGTGCACAGAAGCCCACTCTAGACGCTGTGTGTTTTAGTCTCAAAGTATCAACGTGGTCATTTTAGGTAGAAAAAAATAACTTTTGGGTAGTTTGAACTGAGTTCCGAAAACAAAGGTCATTCATTCAAGATATTCAATCAGGTATCTAGTAACTCTTTCAGTTGACAAACTCTGGACCACTCCCCCGAGGTCTGGATGCTGCAGGAAGCTGTGTAGAATCCTGTAAAGTGGGGTCTGACCCTGGCTGTGGGCCTGAAGACGGGGGTGGGCAGTCTGTCTCCGCCTCGAGCCTGGGGCTGAGGTCCGATGGAGGCTGCGGAACGTTTGGGGGCATTTTAGCAGATTTGTGCGTTACATTTTCTTAATGCTTGACATGTGCCATAAGTAGTCTGTGGACAAATAGACACATTTGTTGGGGAACATTGTATTAATCGTTCGCATGCAAACAACAGATTCACTCTGGGTGGGAGGTGGGTCACACATTGGCGCCCTGCGCCTCGCTGATGGAAACAGCAGCCCTCCCTGGAGCCCGGAGGCAGCGACCAGCATCCATCAGAGATGGACACAAACTTACAACACACAGTTCCAGTCTCTTGTCCAAACACACACCGTACAATCCTCTGCGGTCTGCAGAGCAGCAGACAGCCTTCCATCTTCACACACATGTTTACACTGCAGACACCATGCACCCACAGCTCCTGTGCTCTGCACCCAGTGCATGTCCACACCTCTCTGCCAGCACACGTGATTAACTCTGTGTTCTCGTGATGATGGAGTGACGTCATGTTTGCTGATCCCGCCTCCTGCTTCCAAGGGATGAGCTGCAGGTGGGGGGTGTTTCTGTGCAGTCCATATCACCAGATACACTATGGCACCCCCCCCCCACAGCTCCTGTGCTCTGCACCCAGTGCATGTCCACACCTCTCTGCCAGCACACGTGATTAACTCTGTGTTCTCGTGATGATGGAGTGACGTCATGTTTGCTGATCCCGCCTCCTGCTTCCAAGGGATGAGCTGCAGGTGGGGGGTGTTTCTGTGCAGTCCATATCACCAGATACACCATGGCACCCCCCCCCCACAGCTCCTGTGCTCTGCACCCAGTGCATGTCCACACCTCTCTGCCAGCACACGTGATTAACTCTGTGTTCTCGTGATGATGGAGTGACGTCATGTTTGCTGATCCCGCCTCCTGCTTCCAAGGGATGAGCTGCAGGTGGGGGTGTTTCTGTGCAGTCCATATCACCAGATACACCATGGCACCCCCCACAGCTCCTGTGCTCTGCACCCAGTGCATGTCCACACCTCTCTGCCAGCACACGTGATTAACTCTGTGTTCTCGTGATGATGGAGTGACGTCATGTTTGCTGATCCCGCCTCCTGCTTCCAAGGGATGAGCTGCAGGTGGGGGTGTTTCTGTGCAGTCCATATCACCAGATACACCATGGCACCCCCCCACAGCTCCTGTGCTCTGCACCCAGTGCATGTCCACACCTCTCTGCCAGCACACGTGATTAACTCTGTGTTCTCGTGATGATGGAGTGACGTCATGTTTGCTGATCCCGCCTCCTGCTTCCAAGGGATGAGCTGCAGGTGGGGGTGTTTCTGTGCAGTCCATATCACCAGATACACCATGGCACCGCCCCCCCCCCCCACAGCTCCTGTGCTCTGCACCCAGTGCATGTCCACACCTCTCTGCCAGCACACGTGATTAACTCTGTGTTCTCGTGATGATGGAGTGACGTCATGTTTGCTGATCCCGCCTCCTGCTTCCAAGGGATGAGCTGCAGGTGGGGGTGTTTCTGTGCAGTCCATATCACCAGATACACCATGGCACCCCCCCCCCACAGCTCCTGTGCTCTGCACCCAGTGCATGTCCACACCTCTCTGCCAGCACACGTGATTAACTCTGTGTTCTCGTGATGATGGAGTGACGTCATGTTTGCTGATCCCGCCTCCTGCTTCCAAGGGATGAGCTGCAGGTGGGGGGTGTTTCTGTGCAGTCCATATCACCAGATACACCATGGCACCCCCCACAGCTCCTGTGCTCTGCACCCAGTGCATGTCCACACCTCTCTGCCAGCACACGTGATTAACTCTGTGTTCTCGTGATGATGGAGTGACGTCATGTTTGCTGATCCCGCCTCCTGCTTCCAAGGGATGAGCTGCAGGTGGGGGTGTTTCTGTGCAGTCCATATCACCAGATACACCATGGCACCGCCCCCCTTCCTTTTTAGGTCTCGCCTGAGCCAGCGCTTAGCGCTGCTCTCGGCGAGAGTTTTAGTAAGCGGGTTTTGGAAGTGCAAACAGCAGTGGCTTTTGCTGACGACCAGCTCGCGTTCACGATAGCGTGCACGCGCGCAGCCGCCAGCTTTCAGCGCCCGATCAGGCGCCATCTGTCTTTCCTCTCACTTGATTGCTTTCACGCCCCTCCCCCGCCGCGTCGCGCTGCTTTCACTTTCGCGCGCGGCCAATGCTTGTTCAGTAGCTGTCCTGCCTTCCATTGCCTGCTCTCTTCTCTTCCGTTAACTGCCCACCCCTTCACTACCTGCCGCCCCTTCATTGCGCAATAGCTTTCTCTTTCAGACATTTGTTTTCCCGCGCCCCCTTTTTGCCTGAAATACACCACCTTCTTGAGACTGCTTTGACCCACTCTCTTGCACGACATTGATCTTTTGTCCCCTGCTTTTTCGGTCGGCCCTTCAATTCGCTACACCCTCGTGTATGCCCTAAGCGCCGTTTCCTCACCCCCCCCCCGGGCATGTGTACTTCGTGGTTGGTGTGCGACGGCTGAACACGGGGTTGTTTCTCCGGGCCAGGCCAGTGTTAAGGCACGTTCCCACAGAGCAGGGGGCGGTGCTCGTGGATCAGGCGTCTCCTCTGTAGCAGAGCATGGCTCCGGATCGGCCGCAGTCCGGTAAGCACTGCTCTTCGGTTCTGAGGCTTCGTTGAGTGGGCTCCCGTGTCACGGGCGTGGCTGAGGGGGTCCTATTCAGTGGCATGCGGAATGTGCTCGAAACGACAGCTGGCAACATGTCACCTGGTGCTAGCAGGGCAAAGAGCGCTCACCGATTGAAGTGTGCGCATTTACCATAACTCTTTTCATGACAGCGAACGTAACCGCGAGATGGAAGTATGATTCTATTACTTGCACTTTTTCTGTAGTGCAGCCTGTGTTGAATTCAAGCATTGACTACTGGGACACGCTTATCGGAAACAGTGAACTGTAAAATGGCTTAGCACTTGTAAATAAGCATGTTTGGTATTTCACTGGCATAGTTAATCCGCTTTCGGCATCATGCTCCTTGAGGGCTTGTGGCACTTTAATCTCAACTCTTGTTTCACCCTCCCGTTTCGTAGGTTTTCATGTCTGGTGTAAGTAGACTTGGGCGTCAACAACATAATGGCATGCACCGGCATAATATCACAGGTTGCCGTTTTGTCCTCTTTGGGGCCATAAACTGCGGTGGCATGAAGAATGCACATCCTCATAAGCAACTAGTTATTCGTCCTAGTTTGGGGTAGACTTGAGCTTAAAAAAAAAAATAGCTTGTATATAGTTCTGAATCCTTTTTAAAATCTGCAAAATTAGTTCCCTCAAACAATTTCAGTGCTGCTCCAAAAATATCGTTTTTCCCAAGTCCTTCCACAGTTTGTGCATCCTCCAGACAGTCTTATCAATGTTAAGATATTGAAAGATTGGGACTGCCCTCCCCAGCGGTCTACGAGTATCCATGGTAGGAAATAGAGCCGGGAGTGAAGCGGGATGCATTCAAGCACTCCTAATGTTGTGCCAGGGCATCCACACTTTGGTGTCTACAGTGGATTGATTGGCGTTGGTTCAAGACGCTTGTTGTCACTCTTATGCAGTGGCATACGGTACTAACTCGGCTCCCAAATTTTTGTAGAATAGCTGGATCTGCCAGGCCCATGTGTCAAGTGGTTACAACGAATGTACAATAACACCGCTTCCCCGCCCCAATCAGTTAATACAGTTTAAGATTCAGAGGAACTGGGGTACTCGGCGTAAAGGTCTGTCATTGCACTGCAGCCTGGCGGTGCCACACTGTTGCACGTGGTCACCTTGATCAAGTGTAACGCCTACAGGTGAGGGAATTTGCATATCAATTAGGTTCACTGAAGGATCTGGTGGCACAAGTGCTACCCTGGTAGTCTCAGTTTTTGTCTGCCCGAAGAAACCCAACTGATCCAGTCTCTACACGTTTGTTACACTATGTTCCCAAAGTAGTAACCGACACGCTCAGCCAAGGAGGAAAGCAAATAACTCACTGTATACACGATAGCGGCTAATCTAAACTTCAGAATGTTACCAGGTATCACCAGTACGGTTACGGATGCAATTCATGAAACGTGCAGAGTTTTATATAGGCTGGTAATATGCATTGGCATTTCGTAGTGCCGTCCTCTTACAGCCCTTACTATTTTATTGCACTCGGTGTGCGCTTGGTCATAGCACTCATTATCTGGCATGACAAACGCTGCCTGCAGTTATAGTTCCGTGCTTCCGGTATTTAAACTAGTCAGAATATGGAAGATATTCCAAGTATTGTACGCGTAAAAATACCCATGTTTGAAGAGGTGGGACTAGAAGAATTGTCAGGATTGGTCTGATTTAAGTGCCTATTTTAAGACATTTTTAATTGTATATATCCCTATCATACGGATACTGACGTGTAGAACTGTTCACTGGCTCGGAACCGGCCATATGTACTTGTCCAAGGATGAATCATGCAGTCACTCCAGATTTCACTATTGGTTTTGTATCACTGGTAGTGAATTTGTGGACCAGTTCAGTGGCCCATCGTGGTCCTGCAGCAGTGAACGTATGGTCTGTGGTAGACTATGTAGTTAGTGTAACTAAACTTGAAAGTGACTGTAGATGCGATCTATTTGGTTGTGAAGCGGGATTGCCATGTCCAGAACACTATCTAGACCTGCAAGACGCTTGTCAGATGAGTGTGCGATTTAGCCCAGCACACTGCGACCATCAAACTAGTTCCATTGTGTAATGTAGACGACCTCTACTGCTCGTCAGCCGTGCTGGTCGTCAGCTTAAAACGTGAATTCAAAACTTGAACGCACTGCAAGCTTTAAAGACTGGAACTGGTGTTTTTCTGGTGGCATGTTGATTGACACCAGTTGAAGTAATTTCTGAAAGCTGAGGCCCATGATTGCATGTGTTCTACTTCGTTTCTTTCTCTGACAGATATATTCCTCTGCAGGGCCTACAGTTAAGTATGCAACTCCCCTGCAGAACCTATGCATCCATCCACTCGCCCAGCGCTTGTCCATCCTTTTGTCCTAGTTATCTGTATGTGTTGTCTGTGACACTGTGCCTTGTTGGCCTTTGTGTGTGGGTTTCTAACTGGACTTCTTGGCTCTTTGAAAGCCTGTTTAGGTGCGCCTGTTAGCTTGCCTTTCATTTTTTTTGCGCTGCGTGCATAAGTTCATTTTGGTCTGTGTACGGGTTCCTCTTTCTTTATGTAGGATGGACTATTTGCATGAATACTTTCTCAGCATACACCGCCTAAACAAGAACCTATAGAATTTGTCTGATATTCAGTCTGCCCTTGGAATCTGGCATCTGTTCATTCTCCCCTAGTGTCCGTCCGCTGCTCGTGTTCTAATTAAATTACTGTTTTCCAACCTCCACTCCCCCGTTATTTGTCCCGCTCCCCCATAACAAAAAAAATTATAAAAAACAAGCATGAGAACAGGCAGGAAGAAGTTGCCAGCAGTGCAAGTACAAACAAGCATTGGCATAGCCAATAGGTCTCGCCTTTGGGACCTTATAAGTGTTTAGTTATCCAGCACAATATCCTTGGTGCAACAACATCAACTGTTGCATGGCTAAACACTTATAAGGTCCCAAAAGGCGAGACCTATTGGCTATGCCAATGCTTGTTTGGTCTTTCTGGCTTTGTAGTTGATTTTGAATTCAGGGGCAATTAAAAATCACCGATGCTCCATCAGTGAGCTATGTCTGTGAGTTCTATTGAGTGTCGTTTTTTGGGAGAAGCTGGGTCAGGTATGTCAGTCGCATGTTTCTGAGGGAGTGCGTGTTAAGGGGTCCAAGCTTGAGTCCTGGCGCGTGGACTCCAGGACACTTCGGCTCAAGTGAGAGTGGCTGGTGGGTCAGATGTGCACTCTGATGTTGGCCTCCGTGGGGGTCTGCTTTGAAGGAGCGTACAGTCAGTGCACTGAGTAGTTTTGCTGGAGTTGGTACTTCTGAGGTAGCTCAGTGTGGTGGTCTTGATTTGTCCTTGCTGGGTGAGTGGAAGGTGATGAGATGATGCTACAGTCATGAGACCTTGCTGTTGTCATCATATTGTTTACTAAGGTTATTTAGTGATGTTTCTGTTGGGATCTTTTGTGCAGGTGCATGTTGTGTTTTATGGTTAATAACCTCTTAAAGGTAAGTTTGGTGATAGTTGACTTTTGTGTGTCGTGCGTTGTGTGGGTAAGGGGTTATACAAGGGGTGGGAGTGTCCTGAATAAGTTCATGGTCCTGGATAGGGTTCAGGGCAGCTTCTAGAGATATTTTGTGGTTGCTGGGCGGAAAGTCCCCTCTATGACTCTGTAAAGCCTGCTCCTCTGTCCCAGGGTGCTTTACCTGTTTGTGCTCGTGTTCTTTTTTTATACTTCATCTAGTCAATCAGACAATCATGAACCCTCACTGTGGGCCCCCCCCCCCCTCTTATATACGGGCTGAGACCTCTGGGAGGCGCTGTGGAGTTGAGGTGGACACCAAAAGTAGTATATGATCAGAGGAGGGAGGGAGAAGCAGAGATCCATTCGGCTTCCTATCGAGGTAAGTAATCAGAGGGAGAATGGATCACTTGTACCTGTATTACCAGGTTCGGGTGTGTTGACCAACTTAAAAACCCTCATTCACGTACAGGAGTGGTAAAGCGGTATAATCTTGATTCTCCACTTCTCTTAGAACGTGAAAGCATCATCATAGGGTCTTTTTGACAATGTGCTTTCCTCTACCTGGAGGTAGACCAACTGGTGATAGCAGTAGTGATCAGTGGTAGTGAAAAATAGTGAGTTAAAATTGATTCCCGTTCCTTACCAATAAAACTTTATTCGGTAGGAGCGGAGGCAAGGTTAAAAAATTAGGGCGGTGCGCTTATAGAAATGTTACTGTTCTATAGCACCTCTTCGTCCATGTGAAAGGTCGACATGTTTCAGCCCACTGCTCGCCCAAACGGGTCGGGGGCTTTCTTCAGGACCTATGTTAAATAGAGATTGCTAATTGTAAGCACTCTATGCAAGGGCAGGTAAGTAACTCACCCTTCTTCTTGTTCGTAACAGGTCAATAGTACCTATAACTCATTATTCCCGAACTCGGGCTTCCTCGGGTCGCTCCTGTTACGGTGCACCGTGGCACCGTAACAGGAGCGAGCACTAGCTAAACAACTTGCAATTCCAGGTGCTAGAGCCCGCTCGTGTGGTACAGTTCGCCCTGATTTTACAGCACAGAACAAGCTCTGGGTGGTAAAAATCAGTGCGCCATCTGAATTCCGCCAATTTGGGGAACTCTCCCGAATCTCGCAGAGTTTCTATGTAACTCCGTAAAATTCTGCATAGTGATAATCCGCAAGTTTTGGCCAACCCTACCTTTGATAAGCCCTATTACCTTGTGTAGTATGTGTTTCATGCTGTTATTCTCTTTTTACAAAAAGCTTGTTACCAGAACAACCCTTGACATGGTAAATCTGCGGAGTTAAGGGGCAGGGAGTAATCCTTGCCCAGAACTTTATTAGAAGAACAGTTAAACATTTCCGTTGCAGTGACAAGCAGCACAGGGGTGTTTTGTTTGTTCATTTCCGTTTCTTTTTTAATAGTAAAAAAATATATCATAGGAGGACACCAGGAAGCACTTCACAAACTCTTCAAGGTAAGTTGTTCGCTGGATTAGGATCTGATTCTCGAGTGTGGAGTGGATGGAACTCCGCGGATGCGCTCCCGGAGCCGCTGGAAGGTCTTGTGCACACGCTAGGAATCCCAGTTGTACTCCTCCGCTTCCATCCACGGTTAACTCATCTCAACCGCCACAAACGTGTGCTTCTTCTCCTTGTTCTTCATCGCTTTCCTGAGTGAGAAAGAGACATGTTAGTGCACCGCGCCGGAGAGCTGTGACGTGTGGGGAAGCAGACGGTGGAGGAGGTGCAGGAGGCACCAATTTGGTAAAGGTTAACAAGGTTGTAGGGGAGGGGCCCTAGAGAGATGGTGTAGTGTTAATAGTACTCTACCAGTACCTCTAAAGTACTACAAAAAGCGATTCACAATCCTAGGAGTGTACATCTCCATCTCTCCTATCATTTCTGAGGGGAGAGCCTCACACACGTAATTTTTGTAGTAAATGAGGGAGGGACCAGGGGGAGTGGCTGGAAAAAGGGGCACACCTACTACTACATGAGAGGGTTTAGGAAGGATGAGCTCAGATAGGGTGTGGGAGGGGTTTAGGCATTGACACCCACAAAAAGTAATCCCATTGCTATTCACAAACTGCACTTCTAAAGTTAGTGCTGCCAAAACAGACCTCATAGCTGGAGTAAGTCCAGCACCACACATGGGCAACCACTGGTACTGCAACACCCTCCCATAGAAAATAATACAAGTAGGGACTTGACATCGTAATAACTTACACTCGTAAATTTGCTTACACCCCCATTTCCAGGGAGTGGATCTATGAAAGTCTACACATTTGAGTAACTTTACACTCTGACTTTGTGAATAGCAAAAAGTAGAATTACTCAAACGTATAAGAGTAAACTGGCACATGCAGATTATTCACAAGTGTAAGTTACCTTTGTGAATAGCCCTGTGAGTGTCCTGCAGGTCTATGTTTGTGGGACCGTCCCCGTAGCCTGTTAAGAGTCACCATAAGGTCCAGATGCCTGTGGTTGTGTGCCTAGGTTAGGGGGTACACGAGTGTGCATGATGGCATCAGTTGAATCAGAGATCTCTGTCCTTGACGTGTCTGGCCTGCATTAATGACAGCGCGGGTGTGTGTTTATGTGCATAGTTTAGGAAATCTCCCCCTTCTTTGAATCGTCTAGCTGCCTGGGGCTACTTTTGCTGCATAAGTAATGCTATTGGATGACACTGTCATTGGGCAACAATCTTTAAGACCTGTGCTTTCTTTTAACAGCATGTTGGATTCTGGGAGCTGAAGTCCTTATTCACAGCAAGGTACCATCAGGGGCTATAACTCTAGATTATAGTAATTTAAACTGAAAAAGACAAGCTGGAATATGATGGTCTTGATTTTATGGAACGATAAGGACAGCACAATCATATGCGGTACCTCTCAAGGAGTTCACAAATATCTACCTAATTTCCCTTCCTGCCTGACCATTCAAAATCAGCTGAACAAACCACCACCAGACACAAGAAGTACAACACTATTAGAAATCAGCTGAGCAAACCACCAGCGGACATCAGAAGTACAACACTATTAGAAATCAGCAGAACAAACCACCAGCGGACATCAGAAGTACAACACTATTAGAAATCAGCTGAGCAAACCACCAGTGGACATCAGAAGTACAACACTATTAGAAATCAGCAGAACAAACCACCAGCGGACATCAGAAGTACAACACTATTAGAAATCAGCTGAGCAAACCACCAGCGGACATCAGAAGAACAACACTATTAGAAATCAGCTGAACAAACCACCAGTGGACACAAGAAGTACAACACTATTAGAAATCAGCTGAGCAAACCACCAGCGGACATCAGAAGTACAACACTATTAGAAATCAGCTGAGCAAACCACCAGCGGACATCAGAAGTACAACACTATTAGAAATCAGCAGAGCAAACCACCAGCGGACATCAGAAGTACAACACTATTAGAAATCAGCTGAGCAAACCACCAGCGGACATCAGAAGTACAACACTATTAGAAATCAGCTGAACAAACCACCAGTGGACACAAGAAGTACAACACTATTAGAAATCAGCTGAGCAAACCA
Organism: Calotriton arnoldi; assembly: GCA_963921515.1. NCBI lineage: Eukaryota > Metazoa > Chordata > Amphibia > Caudata > Salamandridae > Calotriton > Calotriton arnoldi. Next base: position 65,907 of record CAWUFW010020907.1, read on the forward strand.
CCAGCGGACATCAGAAGTACAACACTATTAGAAATCAGCTGAGCAAACCACCAGCGGATATCAGAAGTACAACACTATTAGAAATCAGCAGAACAAACCACCAGCGGACATCAGAAGTACAACACTATTAGAAATCAGCTGAGCAAACCACCAGCGGACATCAGAAGTACAACACTATTAGAAATCAGCTGAACAAACCACCAGCGGACACAAGAAGTACAACACTATTAGAAATCAGCTGAGCAAACCACCAGCGGACATCAGAAGTACAACACTATTAGAAATCAGCTGAGCAAACCACCAGCGGACATCAGAAGTACAACACTATTAGAAATCAGCTGAGCAAACCACCAGCGGATATCAGAAGTACAACACTATTAGAAATCAGCTGAACAAACCACCAGCGGACATCAGAAGTACAACACTATTAGAAATCAGCAGAACAAACCACCAGCGGACATCAGAAGTACAACACTATTAGAAATCAGCAGAACAAACCACCAGCGGACATCAGAAGTACAACACTATTAGAAATCAGCTGAGCAAACCACCAGCGGATATCCAAAGTACAACACTATTAGAAATCAGCAGAACAAACCACCAGCGGACATCAGAAGTACAACACTATTAGAAATCAGCTGAACAAACCACCACCAGACACAAGAAGTACAACACTATTAGAAATCAGCTGAGCAAACCACCAGCGGACATCAGAAGTACAACACCATTAGAAATCAGCTGAACAAACCACCACCAGACACAAGAAGTACAACACTATTAGAAATCAGCTGAGCAAACCACCAGCGGACATCAGAAGTACAACACTATTAGAAATCAGCAGAACAAACCACCACCAGACACAAGAAGTACAACACTATTAGAAATCAGCTGAGCAAATCACCAGCGGACATCAGAAGTACAACACTATTAGAAATCAGCTGAGCAAACCACCAGCGGACATCAGAAGTACAACACTATTAGAAATCAGCAGAACAAACCACCAGCGGACATCAGAAGTACAACACTATTAGAAATCAGCAGAACAAACCACCAGTGGACATCAGAAGTACAACACTATTAGAAATCAGCTGACCAAACCACCAGCGGATATCAGAAGTACAACACTATTAGAAATCAGCAGAACAAACCACCAGCGGACATCAGAAGTACAACACTATTAGAAATCAGCTGAACAAACCACCACCAGACACAAGAAGTACAACACTATTAGAAATCAGCTGAGCAAACCACCAGCGGACATCAGAAGTACAACACCATTAGAAATCAGCTGAACAAACCACCACCAGACACAAGAAGTACAACACTATTAGAAATCAGCTGAGCAAACCACCAGCGGATATCAGAAGTACAACACTATTAGAAATCAGCAGAACAAACCACCACCAGACACAAGAAGTACAACACTATTAGAAATCAGCTGAGCAAACCACCAGCAGACATCAGAAGTACAACACTATTAGAAATCAGCTGAGCAAACCACCAGCGGACATCAGAAGTACAACACTATTATAAATCAGCAGAACAAACCACCAGAGGTCATCAGAAGTACAACACTATTAGAAATCAGCAGAACAAACCACCAGCGGACATCAGAAGTACAACACTATTAGAAATCAGCTGAGCAAACCACCAGCGGATAGCAGAAGTACAACACTATTAGAAATCAGCAGAGCAAACCACCAGCGGACATCAGAAGTACAACACTATTAGAAATCAGCAGAGCAAACCACCAGCGGATATCAGAAGTACAACACTATTCGAAATCAGCAGAGCAAACCACCAGCGGACATCAGAAGTACAACACTATTAGAAATCCGCAGAGCAAACCACCAGCGGACATCAGAAGTACAACACTATTAGAAATAAGCAGAGCAAACCACCAGCGGACATCAGAAGTACAACACTATTAGAAATCAGCTGAGCAAACCACCAGCGGATATCAGAAGTACAACACTATTAGAAATCAGCAGAACAAACCACCAGCGGACATCAGAAGTACAACACTATTAGAAATCAGCTGAGCAAACCACCAGCGGATATCAGAAGTACAACACTATTAGAAATCAGCAGAACAAACCAGCAGCGAACATCAGAAGTACAACACTGTTAGAAATCAGCAGAACAAACCACCACCAGACACAAGAAGTACAACACTATTAGAAATCAGCTGAGCAAACCACCAGCGGACATCAGAAGTACAATACTATTAGAAATCAGCAGAACAAACCACCAGCGGACATCAGAAGTACAACACTATTAGAAATCAGCTGAGCAAACCACCAGCGGATATCAGAAGTACAACACTATTAGAAATCAGCAGAACAAACCACCAGCGAACATCAGAAGTACAACACTATTAGAAATTAGCAGAACAAATCACCAGCGGACATCAGAAGTACAACACTATTAGAAATCAGCTGAGCAAACCACCAGAGTATAACAGAAGTGGGACCACTGGGACCACAGCCTCCTCTAAAAAAACGTTTCTGCTACCATTCGCAAAGGGGAAGGGGTACCTTGAGGACTCCTTCCTGTTTGCGACTGGCTTACCACCTACTTGAAGTAGGCGGTTATTAGACCTGGCATCTTTTGGCATGTTCCCCCTGTCTTTTTACTTTCTGACACCCTGTTTTGATGGTATGCTGGAATTCGTTTCTGCTGATTTAGCGTCTCTGCACACTTTTTCACTGTCCTTCACTGCTAAAGTGCAAGTGCTCCTACTGTAAATTGTGGTGTGATTGGTTTTCCATTGTTGGCCTATTTGATTTACTTGTAAGTCCCTAGTGCAGTGCACTGTGTGTGCCCAGGGCCTGTAAATCAAATGCTAATAGGGGTCCTGTAGCACAGGTTGTGCCACCCACATAAGTAGCCTTTCAAAGGTGTCTCAGAACTACCACTGCAGTGTCTGCATGCAACTTTTCTGTTATGTAGACCTGGCAAGTGCACCCACTTGCCAAGCCCTAACCTTCCCTCTTACTACATGTAGGGCACCCCTAATGTAGGCCCAAGGTACCCCCATGGGCAGGGTGCAGTGTACGTAAAAGGTAGGACATGAACCAGTGTGTTTTGCATGTCCTGATAGTGAAATACTGTCTATTTCGTTTTTCACTGTTGAAAGACTGTCTGCCCATTAGGCTATCATTGGAGCTGCACTGTAACATTTTACATGTGTAACTTTAAATTGGGACAAGATAGATAAATTGAGTTTAGGCTATCTCAACTCAGAATTTCATACCACACCTTTTTGTAAAGGTGGTTTTTAAGTTGTGTGTTAAGTAGTCATTTTCTTGTTTAACCATCCTATGTGCCTCTGTCTGTTTTTGTATTCACCATCTGGTTTTGGTGTGACAGGAGCTGGGGATGTGCATTCACTCCAGACAGTCACAAGGGGGGGTTGAGGTGTGTCCTGCCTTTCTTGGGTGACTCATAGAAAGGCTGAAGAGACCTGTCTGCATTTAGAATGGTGGAAGAAGTTTTCACTAGCGCGCAGAAGTCAGACCCCTGCTCAAGAAGCCCACAGCTGACCCCACCGACCTCAAGAACTATCGGCCCATCTCGCTCCTCCCCTTCGCAGCCAAAGTTGCAGAGAAAACAGTCAACAGGAAACTGACACGATTCATTGAAGAGAACGCCGTCCTCGACCCGTCCCAATCCGGATTCCGAAGCAACCACAGCACAGAGACCGCCCTACTCGCCGCCACAGATGACATCCGCACCCTCCTGGACCAAGGCCACTCCGCAGCCCTCATCCTACTCGACCTATCAGCGGCCTTCGACACCGTCTCCCATCGCACACTAGTCGTCAGACTACACGACGCAGGCATACAAGGAACAGCCCTGGACTGGATCCGATCATTCCTCACCGGAAGAAGCCAAAGGATCAGACTCCCACCCTTCCTCTCCGACCCCACGAAAATCACCTGCGGAGTCCCACAGGGTTCATCACTGAGCCCCACCCTCTTCAACATTTACATGGCCCCCGTCGCAGCCATTGTCCGACAACACGGCCTCAACATCGTATCATACGCCGACGACACCCAGCTCATCCTCTCCCTCACCAAAGACCCCACCACTGCCAAACTCAACTTCCAGAAAGGAATGCAAGACGTCGCAGTCTGGATGACCAACAGCTGCCTGAAGCTCAACGCGGAGAAGACAGAAGTCCTCGTCCTCGGTACCACCCCTCGGCATCGTACTCGACTCATCACTCTCCATGAACCGACATGTCAACGCCGTCACCTCCAGCTGCTTCAATACCCTCCGCATCCTCCGCAAGACCTTCAAGTGGATCCCCCCTGAGTCAAGGAAGACAGTCACCCATGCACTCATCACCAGCAGGCTGGACTATGGAAACGCACTCTATGCCGGCATCAACAAGTCCCTACTCCGCAAACTCCAGACAGTACAGAACACCGCCACCAGACTCGTCCTTGGCATCCCCCGACACGAACACATCAGCCAACACCTACGAAGTCTCCACTGGCTCCCCGTGGAGAAAAGAGTCACTTTCAAAATCCTCACTCACGCCTACAAATGCCTACACAACAACGGACCCAAATACCTTAACGACAGAATCAACTTCCACGTACCCAAAAGAAACCTCCGATCTTCCAACCTTGCACTGGCCGAAACCCTGCGCATCCACAGAGCCAGAGCAGGCGGAAGATCCTTCTCTCACATTGCAGCCAAGACCTGGAACGAGCTACCGGCAGACACCAGACGCGCCCCCTCCCTGAACACCTTCAGGAAGACCCTCAAGACCTGGCTCTTCGGCTAAACAGATCTGCGGACCCCCCTCCCCCCTCAGCGCCTTGAGACCCTCACGGGTGAGTAGCGCGCTTACAATTCCCTGATTGATTGATTGACTGACTAACACCTGAATAAGCTGTGTCTGCTCTGCAAAATGCGGTCTCCACGTCCTGTAGTGAGGCTGGACTAGAGAGGACAGAACTGGTTTCTACTGAACTTGGAGACCCCCTGCCTAAATCGTCAAAGGGAAAAGTAGTATAAATATTGGGGCCCAGACCCCAGAACTTTAGAACTCTTTTGGACTAAGAAACCTGCCAAGATGAAGAGCTAGAGAAGCTGTGAGGAGGAACTACCACTTTGCTGTGTGCTTTGCTGTGTTGGCCTGCAGTGGCTGCTTCTGTCTTGGGCAGTGAAAGGACTGGACTGAACTTTCTGCAACTTATATTCCAGAGTTTCTCCAAGGGTTTGAGGTAGAGTTTGCCCCCTGTTCAAGAAGTCTCAGGAACAGCAAAAACTTCACCATCCTCTGGAACTGAGTTGCCACAGAGGAAAAAGCAGCTCAACACCATCAACGTCGCCGCTGCCGGCTCCGTGACCTTTTGGCACCTCAGAGAGCACCGCCCTGCATCACACCGCAACCATGGTTTCACTGACGACACGGACCAACGTCATCACCAAGCCGCTGCTCGCACCGTGACCTGAGGGCACCACACTTTGCACTGCCTCACTTCACATCATCGCCCTGGTATCCCCAACAATGCCGCTCCACACCGACATCAACGCTGCTGTCTGCACCGTGGCCTTAGGGCACCGCTCATAAGTTACTCAATACACCTCCCTGTCCCTCACCGCAGCCTTGGACTACTGATGCCGCCATCCACCCATTCGGTTCTTCTCCTTCTCACCCATCCATGTGTGAACACACAGACCATCCACACACACCCATCCACCCTACCACCCAAAATCACTCAAGAAGCATTTTCAGTTATAAACAACCATTGACAAAGCCAATCCCTCTAGTTTTATTTTTTATTTAATCAACGCTCTTTTTCATTGATTGGAGAGTTAATGTGTGTGGTTTGATGAACATCTTTGAAAATGAGTAAAATGATAGATGGATGGATGGACGAATGTATGGACAAGTAAGTGTATGGATGGACAAATGGGTTTTGGCGCATATATAAAGATGTGCGTATATGAATGGGTGAATTATTGCACGGGAGAATAAATGGGTGAAAGATAACGTGGACAGCTGCCTTGAGTTCATGGATGGATGGGTGAGTGCAGGGATGGGTGACTAAGACAATGAGTGTGGGCATGGATGGCCAGAGGCATGTGACTGACAGAAGGCAGTTCTCCATTCTCACTACTGCTGCTCATTCAATCTCCAATGCCCTTACCCGCCCATGTGTCCATTCACTTAACTATTCATCCATCCATGATGTGTGCACTGCAGAGTAGTGATGACACAACTCTCACTGGCCACCTACTGTGTAGATTACTTCATTTTCAGTCGGTGGCAGAGTTAACAAATGCACAATGTGAGAAATGGAGTCCAGTTCCCACAGAGACTGTACTTGCATTACAAAATCTTCCAGAAATGCTTTTCTTTGTATGTGTTCAGTGTTTTATTGAAAGCACGTGACCGCCTACTTTAATATGTTTACTGACTGCCATTCACTTACACACATTAAGCCTCCCCTCTTACACTGAACCAGGGCAATGCCACAGACCACCTCCAGCCAACCAATCAAGGGCAGTGCCACAGATCACCTCCAATCCTTGAATAGGTGGCAATGCCACAGACCACCTCCAATCCCTGAACGAAGGGCATTGCCACAGGCCACCTCCAACCCCTGAATGAAGGGCACAGACCATTTCCAAACCCTGAATGAAGGGCAATCCCACAGACCACCTCTGAACGAAGAGCACAGACCACCTCCAACCCCTGAATGAAGGGCAATACCAAAGACCACCTCCAACCCCTGAATGAAGGGCACAGACCACCTCCAACCCCTGAATGAATGCCACAAACCACCTCCAACCTCTGAACGAAGGGCAATCCCACAGACCACCTCCAACCTCTGAACGAAGAGCACAGACCACCTCCAATACCTGAACGAAGGGCATTGCCACAGGCCACCTCCAACCTCTGAATGAAGGGCACAGACCATTTCCAAACCCTGAATGAATAGCAATCCCACAGATCACCTCCAACCTCAGAACGAAGAGCACAAACCACCTCCAACCCATGAATGAAGGGCAATACCAAAGACCACCTCCAACCCCTGAATGAATGCCACAAACCACCTCTGAACGAAGGACAATCCCACAGGCCACCTCCAACCCCTAAATGATGGGTTCAGGCCTCACCTCTGGCGTAGAAACAGTGTCAGGCTGATGACGAAGGCGATGGCGAAGATGACGCTGAAGACGATGGCCACGATGGTACCTGGAAGGATAAACACAGTCTGAGGCCTCCTATGAGGGGCACAGTGCGAATTCTTAAGCACAAAGGTACTAACCAACAGCCCACCCCAACTCAAGAGAAATGGTTGCCCATGGCAATGCAGTCTCTCCCTTGCCTCCTGCTGAACCCTTGCTCCCTCTCCTATTGGCCCCAGGATTTTGGGACAAGATTTTTAAATGGATTTGTGCATTTCTGGGGCCATTCTGAGTTTTATACTTCAACTGCAGCCTCTGGAAGGCTGTTCCATATTACTCACTCCTTTTTCTGTGAGCTCCACCCCCATCCTTTGTTTCCAGACCAAAACATGCCCTCTCTAGCTGTATTTATTCCACTGCTGGTGGGTTTGGCATCTCCTTCTATTTCATGTGTTTCATGGTCTCTTTGGATCATACGCTGAGACTCCACGTCAGACATGTGCACACCGGTAGCTCGCCTCTTCTCACAGGTGTGCACATTGGTAGCTCCCCTCTTCTCATATGTGTGCACACTGGTAGCTCGCCTATTCTCACGCCTGAGCACACCGGTACCTTGCCTCTTCTCTCACACGTGCACACCAGAAGCTCACCTCTTCTCAGAAGTGTGTATACCGGTAGTGCGCCTCTTCTCACATGTGTGCACACTGGAATCTCGCCTATACTCATGTTTGCACACCGAAGCTTGCCGCTTCTCACACACCTGCGCACTGGTACCTTGCCTCTTCTCACACGTGTGCACACTGGAAGCTTGCCTATTCCCAACGCATGCACACTGGGAGCTTGACCCTTCTCACACAGGTGGACACCAGAAACTCCCAATAACACACATTGGTACCTTGTCTCTTCTCACACGAGTGCACACCAGGAGCTAGCCTCTTCACATGTGTGCACTGGGAGCTCGCCTCTTCTCAAACACCTCTCAGATGTGCAAGTGACCGCCCTTCCTCTTGTGGCCATCCCCATGCACCCCCTCCCTCCTTGCTTTAGTAACCACAATGGGGAGCCACTTTGGTATGTAGCACGAGCAGTTTATTTATATCACATAACACATTGATCATAAACATGACCATTTATTGGTCAGACGTACTCTCCGTGGGTTATTCATTCTACCTTATTGTTGATGAATCAGTTCCTGTTTGTTGGTCTGCATTACTTATGGACAGCACTTCCAGCACAGCCCTCTGCACGACGGCCCCCTTCTGCAATTGTCTAGCATTTGCGGCCTCTAGGCTTCCCTTGCTACCGAGATCTATATGGGTGGCCATGAGGCCCGGTCCGGGCTGCAAGTGCCGAATCCGCCTGCAGCTGGCCCTTGCTGGCCAATGGCCTGCTCCCTGTGCCCCTGCCGTGAGGCATCCCAAGGACACAGTTTGAGCAGCTCTTTTCGTCGGCTATTGTGCTTTCAAGGTGTCTTATGTGCTGTCTCCGCCACGCTGCCGGTGGTTCCCTGACCAGTGGCAGCTTCCCCTTTCAGCCTTGGTCTAAGAGAAACTTAGCTGCTCTAGTACCCCACTATATTGAGTAGGAACATGCCCATGCCCCCCCCAGTTACGTGGACTCTGTCTGCCGCGTTATAACCTGATGTCCTAGGATTGATCAGCCCGTGTCTGACGAAGCTCCACCCGTTCACCTTGCACACTTTAACCATGGATATGTTTAGTTTAGCTCGCTTCTTCTCACACACATGCACATCGGTATCTCTCCTCTCACACGTGTGCACACTGATAGCTCGCTTCTTCTCACACACATGCACATCGGTATCTTCCTCTCACAAGCGTGCAGACTGATAGCTCGCTTCTTCTCATACGTATGCACATTGGTATCTCTCCTCTCACACGTGTGCACACTGATAGCTCGCTTCTTCTCACACGTATGCACATCGGTATCTTTCCTCTCACACGTGTGCACACTGATAGCTCGCTTCTTCTCATACGTATGCACATTGGTATCTCTCCTCTCACACGTGTGCACACTGATAGCTCGCTTCTTCTCATACGTATGCACATCGGTATCTCTCCTCTCACACATGTGCACACTGATAGCTCGCTTCTTCTCACACGCATGCACATCGGTATCTCTCCTCTCACACGTGTGCACACTGATAGCTCGCTTCTTCTCATACGTATGCACATCGGTATCTCTCCTCTCACAAGCATCCACACTGATAGCTCGCTTCTTCTCATACGTATGCACATCGGTATCTCTCCTCTCACAAGCATCCACACTGATAGCTCGCTTCTTCTCATACGTATGCACATCGGTATCTCTCCTCTCACACGTGTGCACACTGATAGCTCGCTTCTTCTCATACGTATGCACATCGGTATCTCTCCTCTCACACGTGTGTACACTGATAGCTCGCTTCTTCTCACACGCATGTACATCGGTATCTCTCCTCTCATTCGTGTGCACACTGATAGCTTGCTTCTTCTCATACGTATGCACATCGGTATTTCTCCTCTCACACGTGTGCACACTGATAGCTCGCTTCTTCTCATACGTATGCACATCGGTATCTCTCCTCTCACAAGCATGCACACTGATAGCTTGCTTCTTCTCATACGTATGCACATCGGTATCTCTCCTCTCACATGTGTGCACACTGATAGCTCACTTCTTCTCACATGCATGCACATCGGTATCTCTCCTCTCACACGTGTGCACACTGATAGCTCGCTTCTTCTCATACGTATGCACATCGGTATCTCCTCTCACACGTGTGCACACTGATAGCTCACTTCTTCTCATACGTATGCACATCGGTATCTCTCCTCTCACACGTGTGCACACTGATAGCTCGCTTCTTCTCACACGAATGCGCATCGGTATCTCTCCTCTCACACGTGTGCACACTGATAGCTCGCTTCTTCTCATACGTATGCACATCGGTATCTCTCCTCTCACAAGCATGCACACTGATAGCTCGCTTCTTCTCACACGCATGCACATCGGTATCTCTCCTCTCACATGTGTGCACACTGATAGCTTGCTTCTTCTCACACGCATGCATATCGGTATCTCTCCTTTCACATGTTTGCACACTGGTAGCTTGCCTCTTCTCACACTGGTACTCACCGGGAACTTACCTCTTCTCACATGCGTGCACATTGGTAGCTTGCCTCTTTCCACATGCATGCACATCAGGAGCTCACCTCTTCTCTCACACAAGTACACACCAGGTACTCGCCTCTTCTCACATGGATACACATCGGTATCTCTCCTCTCACATGTGTGCACACTGATAGCTCGCTTCTTCTCACACACATGCATATCGGTATCTCTCCTTTCACATGTTTGCACACTGGTAGCTTGCCTCTTCTCACACTGGTACTCACCGGGAACTTACCTCTTCTCACACGCGTGCACATTGGTAGCTTGCCTCTTTCCACACGCATGCACATAAGGAGCTCACCTCTTCTCTCACACAAGTACACACCAGGTACTCGCCTCTTCTCACATGCATGCACATTGGTAGTTTGCCTCTTCTTTCATGCGTGCAACACCAGGAGCTCACCTCTTCTCACACGTGCACATTGATAGCTTGCCTCTTCTCAAATGCATGCACACCAGTAGCTCCCCTCTTCTCACACACGGGCACACCAGGAGCTCACCTCTTCTCACATGCATGCACATTGGTAGTTTACCTCGTCTCACATGTATGCACATCGGAAGCTCACTTCTTTTCACACATATGCAAATCGAAAGCTCACCTCTTCTCACACGTATGCATACCAGTAACTCACCTCTTCTAACACATATGCACATTGGTAACTAACCTCTTCTCGCATGAGTGCACACCAGAAGCTCACCTCTTCTCTCACACGAGTGCACACCAGGAGCTCGCCTCTTCTCACACGCATGCATACCGGTATCTCTCCTCTCATACGCGTGCACACCGGTAGCTTGCCTCTTCTCACATGTGTGCACATTGGTAACTTGCCTCTTCTCACATGAGTGCTCACCGGGAACTTACCTCTTCTCACATGAGTGCACACCAGGTACTCGCTTCTTCTCACACATGTGCACATTAGGGTGACCAACTGTCCGTAAATTTCACGGACCGTCCGTTATTTCGCTGTCACGTCCGTTGTCCATCATCATTCCTTTTACAGACGCCTTTTGGCTGTAATTTTGGGGATTGCACAAGCTGTGCTGTTGCCCTGCGACAATCACAGCCAGCTTGCACTTCTTTTAAACTCTAGAGGCTGCAGCAGCCCCTCCCCGACCTCGCACAGACTGTGGACTGGCCCATTGTCATTCTGACTGTGCTGATCATCACATAACGAATGACAAGTGCCAAGGCCATAGTGAAGCACCCACTATATCTGCTTAAGTGGGGGGTGTCACGGGGTCAGATAAAAGTGTTTCATGGCCCTTCCTAACTTTGATCTGTGGCTCCTAGGTCAGTCCCTGGCATAGGGTGCAGTGACTGGAATTCAGTGATATGCACCTGGTAATACTGCCACACCCAGAATGTGAGTCTAGCATAAGATGTCAGATGCTTGGATTGCACATGTGATCTGCCGAGATGTTATTTGGACATTGGTAGAGGTGGGCGAGCCACTGAAAGCTCGAGCCAGGCTCTGGCCTGAAGCTTGGCTATGGCTTAGCTCGAGGTCCTGTTGGAACCTCGAGCCCATAACGAGCCGAGCTTTCATGTAGCTTCTTTCTGCCTGTCTCTCTCCCTCCCTCAACCCAGGATATGGCATTACTGTCTGAGCTGCCGACTGTAGAACAAGGGAACCAGGTTGAAATCTCCTCGTGGGCCCAACATCTTGTGATTCTGAGCACATCACTTCATTTCCCGTTGCCTATAAACAATGCGTGTGACCTTGTGTAAGTAAGTGATGCACATGTAACTGGTGATCAGGTAAAGAGCTCAGCCTTCGGGTCGAGTTTGCGCTGTATTTAAAAATTGCAGAAAATTCTCTAAAAGGTCAAAACAAAGCCTTAATATAAGGAAAGACAAATAGAGACCCATTTTCTGGCTGATTTGTACAAAGTGAAACCAGAAAACCAGGATAACTCACGGCTTCCTCACTTAAATTGCGTGATCTTCATCAGATACTTAATTTTTCCAAAACTCTTTTTTCTTCATTTCCGCATATGAAAGCACTTACAAATATGTGAATTCAGACTACCAGCTGCACAAAACTACCACTCTTAATAAGTACTTCTCAGTGCAGTGCCATAGCGTGCCTTCTTAATGTTAAAGCTTCCACATGTTCAAGAAATACACTTTTTTGAGTTGTGATGAGACTTTACCATATTTTAGGTGGTGTTTGTCGTATGATTTACGTAGCAAATATTTACAGGGCTCGGCTCTCGCACGGTCTCTAAGATCTGAGCTAGACTCTTGGCTCGGCTCTGGCGTTCCCTGTTCATTTGTTGGCTTGCCCACCTCTAGACATTCCCCAGGACATGCTAGTTTCATGTGCAGCATGGTCATGGCACAAGTGCCAATCATATCTTGCAGAAGACAAGTGGGATTAGCATGTGCTGGACTCCAGCACAACCAAAGACCTCACATCAAAGCATTGAAGAGAGGGTAGTGTTACTGAAGGCGACTGCCAGCACGTATATAAAGGGGAGACCTCACATCAAAGCATTGAAGAGAGGGTAGTGTTCTGAAGGCGAGTGCCAGCACGTATATAAAGGGGAGACCTCACATCAAAGCATTGAAGAGAGGGTAGTGTTACTGTAGGCGAGTGCCAGCACGTATATAAAGGGGAGACCTCACATCAAAGCATTGAAGAGAGGGTAGTGTTACTGTAGGCGAGTGCCAGCACGTATATAAAGGGGAGACCTCACATCAAAGCATTGAAGAGAGGGTAGTGTTACTGAAGGAGAGTGCCAGCACGTATATAAAGGGGAGACCTCACATCAAAGCATTGAAGAGAGGGTAGTGTTACTGAAGGCCAGTGCCAGCACGTATATAAAGGGGAGACCTCACATCAAAGCATTGAAGAGAGGGTAGTGTTACTGAAGGCGAGTGCCAGCACGTATATAAAGGGAGACCTCACATCAAAGCATTGAAGAGAGGGTAGTGTTCTGAAGGCGAGTGCCAGCACGTATATAAAGGGAGACCTCACATCAAAGCATTGAAGAGAGGGTAGTGTTACTGAAGGCGAGTGCCAGCACGTATATAAAGGGGAGACCTCACATCAAAGCATTGAAGAGAGGGTAGTGTTCTGAAGGCGAGTGCCAGCACGTATATAAAGGGGAGACCTCACATCAAAGCATTGAAGAGAGGGTAGTGTTACTGAAGGCGAGTGCCAGCACGTATATAAAGGGGAGACCTCACATCAAAGCATTGAAGAGAGGGTAGTGTTACTGAAGGCGAGTGCCAGCACGTATATAAAGGGAGACCTCACATCAAAGCATTGAAGAGAGGGTAGTGTTCTGAAGGCGAGTGCCAGCACGTATATAAAGGGGAGACCTCACATCAAAGCATTGAAGAGAGGGTAGTGTTACTGAAGGCGAGTGCCAGCACGTATATAAAGGGAGACCTCACATCAAAGCATTGAAGAGAGGGTAGTGTTACTGAAGGCGAGTGCCAGCACGTATATAAAGGGGAGACCTCACATCAAAGCATTGAAGAGAGGGTAGTGTTCTGAAGGCGAGTGCCAGCACGTATATAAAGGGGAGACCTCACATCAAAGCATTGAAGAGAGGGTAGTGTTCTGAAGGCGAGTGCCAGCACGTATATAAAGGGGAGACCTCACATCAAAGCATTGAAGAGAGGGTAGTGTTACTGAAGGCGACTGCCAGCACGTATATAAAGGGGAGACCTCACATCAAAGCATTGAAGAGAGGGTAGTGTTACTGAAGGAGAGTGCCAGCACGTATATAAAGGGAGACCTCACATCAAAGCATTGAAGAGAGGGTAGTGTTCTGAAGGCGAGTGCCAGCACGTATATAAAGGGAGACCTCACATCAAAGCATTGAAGAGAGGGTAGTGTTACTGAAGGCGACTGCCAGCACGTATATAAAGGGAGACCTCACATCAAAGCATTGAAGAGAGGGTAGTGTTACTGTAGGCGAGTGCCAGCACGTATATAAAGGGGAGACCTCACATCAAAGCATTGAAGAGAGGGTAGTGTTCTGAAGGCGAGTGCCAGCACGTATATAAAGGGGAGACCTCACATCAAAGCATTGAAGAGAGGGTAGTGTTACTGTAGGCGAGTGCCAGCACGTATATAAAGGGGAGACCTCACATCAAAGCATTGAAGAGAGGGTAGTGTTACTGAAGGCGAGTGCCAGCACGTATATAAAGGGAGACCTCACATCAAAGCATTGAAGAGAGGGTAGTGTTACTGTAGGCGAGTGCCAGCACGTATATAAAGGGGAGACCTCACATCAAAGCATTGAAGAGAGGGTAGTGTTCTGAAGGCGAGTGCCAGCACGTATATAAAGGGGAGACCTCACTTCCAAGCATTGAAGAGAGGGTAGTGTTCTGAAGGCGAGTGCCAGCACGTATATAAAGGGGAGACCTCACATCAAAGCATTGAAGAGAGGGTAGTGTTACTGAAGGCGAGTGCCAGCACGTATATAAAGGGAGACCTCACATCAAAGCATTGAAGAGAGGGTAGTGTTACTGAAGGCGAGTGCCAGCACGTATATAAAGGGGAGACCTCACATCAAAGCATTGAAGAGAGGGTAGTGTTCTGAAGGCGAGTGCCAGCACGTATATAAAGGGAGACCTCACATCAAAGCATTGAAGAGAGGGTAGTGTTCTGAAGGCGAGTGCCAGCACGTATATAAAGGGGAGACCTCACATCAAAGCATTGAAGAGAGGGTAGTGTTCTGAAGGCGAGTGCCAGCACGTATATAAAGGGGAGACCTCACATCAAAGCATTGAAGAGAGGGTAGTGTTACTGAAGGCGAGTGCCAGCACGTATATAAAGGGGAGAACTCACATTGAAGAGAGGGTAGTGTTCTGAAGGCGAGTGCCAGCACGTATATAAAGTGGAGACCTCACATCAAAGCATTGAAGAGAGGGTAGTGTTACTGAAGGCGAGTGCCAGCACGTATATAAAGGGGAGACCTCCCATCAAAGCATTGAAGAGAGGGTAGTGTTCTCAAGGCGAGTGCCAGCACGTATATAAAGGGGAGACCTCACATCAAAGCATTGAAGAGAGGGTAGTGTTCTGAAGGCGAGTGCCAGCACGTATATAAAGGGGAGATCTCACATCAAAGCATTGAAGAGAGGGTAGTGTTACTGAAGGCGAGTGCCAGCACGTATATAAAGGGGAGACCTCACATCAAAGCATTGAAGAGAGGGTAGTGTTACTGAAGGCGAGTGCCAGCACGTATATAAAGGGGAGACCTCGCATCAAAGCATTGAAGAGAGGGTAGTGTTACTGAAGGCGAGTGCCAGCACGTATATAAAGGGGAGACCTCACATCAGAGCATTGAAGAGAGGGTAGTGTTCTGAAGGCGAGTGCCAGCACGTATATAAAGGGGAGACCTCACATCAAAGCATTGAAGAGAGGGTAGTGTTCTCAAGGCGAGTGCCAGCACGTATATAAAGGGGAGACCTCACATCAAAGCATTGAAGAGAGGGTAGTGTTCTGAAGGCGAGTGCCAGCACGTATATAAAGGGAGACCTCACATCAAAGCATTGAAGAGAGGGTAGTGTTCTGAAGGCGAGTGCCAGCACGTATATAAAGGGGAGACCTCACATCAAAGCATTGAAGAGAGGGTAGTGTTACTGAAGGCGAGTGCCAGCACGTATATAAAGGGAGACCTCACATCAAAGCATTGAAGAGAGGGTAGTGTTACTGAAGGCGAGTGCCAGCACGTACATAAAGGGGAGACCTCACATCAAAGCATTGAAGAGAGGGTAGTGTTACTGAAGGCGAGTGCCAGCAAGTATATAAAGGGGAGACCTCACATCAAAGCATTGAAGAGAGGGTAGTGTTACTGAAGGCGAGTGCCAGCACGTATATAAAGGGAAGACCTCACATCAAAGCATTGAAGAGAGGGTAGTGTTACTGAAGGCGAGTGCCAGCAAGTATATAAAGGGAGACCTCACATCAAAGCATTGAAGAGAGGGTAGTGTTACTGAAGGCGAGTGCCAGCACGTATATAAAGGGGAGACCTCACATCAAAGCATTGAAGAGAGAGTAGTGTTCTGAAGGCGAGTGCCAGCACGTATGTAAAGGGGAGACCTCACATCAAAGCATTGAAGAGAGGGTAGTGTTACTGAAGGAGAGTGCCAGCTCGTATATAAAGGGGAGACCTCACATCAAAGCATTGAAGAGAGGGTAGTGTTCTGAAGGCGAGTGCCAGCACGTATATAAAGGGGAGACCTCACATCAAAGCATTGAAGAGAGGGTAGTGTTCTCAAGGCGAGTGCCAGCACGTATATAAAGGGGAGACCTCACATCAAAGCATTGAAGAGAGGGTAGTGTTACTGAAGGCGAGTGCCAGCACGTATATAAAGGGAGAACTCACATTGAAGAGAGGGTAGTGTTCTGAAGGCGAGTGCCAGCACGTATATAAAGTGGAGACCTCACATCAAAGCATTGAAGAGAGGGTAGTGTTACTGAAGGCGAGTGCCAGCACGTATATAAAGGGAGACCTCACATCAAAGCATTGAAGAGAGGGTAGTGTTACTGAAGGCGAGTGCCAGCACGTATATAAAGGGGAGACCTCACATCAAAGCATTGAAGAGAGGGTAGTGTTCTGAAGGCGAGTGCCAGCACGTATATAAAGGGAGACCTCACATCAAAGCATTGAAGAGAGGGTAGTGTTCTGAAGGCGAGTGCCAGCACGTATATAAAGGGGAGACCTCACATCAAAGCATTGAAGAGAGGGTAGTGTTCTGAAGGCGAGTGCCAGCACGTATATAAAGGGGAGATCTCACATCAAAGCATTGAAGAGAGGGTAGTGTTACTGAAGGCGAGTGCCAGCACGTATATAAAGGGAGACCTCACATCAAAGCATTGAAGAGAGGGTAGTGTTACTGAAGGCGAGTGCCAGCAACTATATAAAGGGGAGACCTCACATCAAAGCATTGAAGAGAGGGTAGTGTTACTGAAGGCGAGTGCCAGCACGTATATAAAGGGGAGACCTCACATCAAAGCATTGAAGAGAGGGTAGTGTTACTGAAGGCGAGTGCCAGCACGTATATAAAGGGAGACCTCGCATCAAAGCATTGAAGAGGGGTAGTGTTCTGAAGGCGAGTGCCAGCACGTATGTAAAGGGAGACCTCACATCAAGACATTGAAGAGAGGGTAGTGTTCTGAAGGCGAGTGCCAGCACGTATGTAAAGGGAGACCTCACATCAAAGCATTGAAGAGAGGGTAGTGTTCTGAAGGCGAGTGCCAGCACGTATATAAAGGGAGACCTCACATCAAAGCATTGAAGAGAGGGTAGTGTTCTCAAGGCGAGTGCCAGCACGTATATAAAGGGAGACCTCACATCAAAGCATTGAAGAGAGGGTAGTGTTCTGAAGGCGAGTGCCAGCACGTATATAAAGGGAGACCTCACATCAAAGCATTGAAGAGAGGGTAGTGTTCTGAAGGCGAGTGCCAGCACGTATGTAAGGGGAGACCTCACATCAAAGCATTGAAGAGAGGGTAGTGTTACTGAAGGCGAGTGCCAGCACGTATATAAAGGGGAGACCTCACATCAAAGCATTGAAGAGAGGGTAGTGTTACTGAAGGCGAGTGCCAGCACGTATATAAAGGGGAGACCTCACATCAAAGCTTTGAAGAGAGGGTAGTGTTACTGAAGGCGAGTGCCAGCACGTACATAAAGGGAGACCTCACATCAAAGCATTGAAGAGAGGGTAGTGTTACTGAAGGCGAGTGCCAGCAAGTATATAAAGGGAGACCTCACATCAAAGCATTGAAGAGAGGGTAGTGTTACTGAAGGCGAGTGCCAGCACGTATATAAAGGGGAGACCTCACATCAAAGCATTGAAGAGAGGGTAGTGTTACTGAAGGCGAGTGCCAGCAAGTATATAAAGGGGAGACCTCACATCAAAGCATTGAAGAGAGGGTAGTGTTACTGAAGGCGAGTGCCAGCACGTATATAAAGGGGAGACCTCACATCAAAGCATTGAAGAGAGAGTAGTGTTCTGAAGGCGAGTGCCAGCACGTATGTAAAGGGGAGACCTCACATCAAAGCATTGAAGAGAGGGTAGTGTTACTGAAGGAGAGTGCCAGCACGTATATAAAGGGGAGACCTCACATCAAAGCATTGAAGAGAGGGTAGTGTTCTGAAGGCGAGTGCCAGCACGTATATAAAGGGAGACCTCACATCAAAGCATTGAAGAGAGGGTAGTGTTCTCAAGGCGAGTGCCAGCACGTATATAAAGGGGAGACCTCACATCAAAGCATTGAAGAGAGGGTAGTGTTACTGAAGGCGAGTGCCAGCACGTATATAAAGGGAGAACTCACATTGAAGAGAGGGTAGTGTTCTGAAGGCGAGTGCCAGCACGTATATAAAGTGGAGACCTCACATCAAAGCATTGAAGAGAGGGTAGTGTTCTGAAGGCGAGTGCCAGCACGTATATAAAGGGGAGACCTCACATCAAAGCATTGAAGAGAGGGTAGTGTTCTGAAGGCGAGTGCCAGCACGTATATAAAGGGAAGACCTCACATCAAAGCATTGAAGAGAGGGTAGTGTTACTGAAGGCGAGTGCCAGCACGTATATAAAGGGGAGACCTCACATCAAAGCATTGAAGAGAGGGTAGTGTTACTGAAGGCGAGTGCCAGCACGTATATAAAGGGAGACCTCACATCAAAGCATTGAAGAGAGGGTAGTGTTCTGAAGGCGAGTGCCAGCACGTATATAAAGGGGAGACCTCACATCAAAGCATTGAAGAGAGGGTAGTGTTCTGAAGGCGAGTGCCAGCACGTATATAAAGGGGAGACCTCACATCAAAGCATTGAAGAGAGGGTAGTGTTCTGAAGGCGAGTGCCAGCACGTATATAAAGGGGAGATCTCACATCAAAGCATTGAAGAGAGGGTAGTGTTACTGAAGGCGAGTGCCAGCACGTATATAAAGGGGAGACCTCACATCAAAGCATTGAAGAGAGGGTAGTGTTACTGAAGGCGAGTGCCAGCAAGTATATAAAGGGGAGACCTCACATCAAAGCATTGAAGAGAGGGTAGTGTTACTGAAGGCGAGTGCCAGCACGTATATAAAGGGAGACCTCACATCAAAGCATTGAAGAGAGGGTAGTGTTACTGAAGGTGAGTGCCAGCACGTATATAAAGGGGAGACCTCACATCAAAGCATTGAAGAGAGGGTAGTGTTACTGAAGGCGAGTGCCAGCACGTATATAAAGGGGAGACCTCACATCAAAGCATTGAAGAGAGGGTAGTGTTCTGAAGGCGAGTGCCAGCACGTATATAAAGGGGAGACCTCACATCAAAGCATTGAAGAGAGGGTAGTGTTCTGAAGGCGAGTGCCAGCACGTATATAAAGGGAGACCTCACATCAAAGCATTGAAGAGAGGGTAGTGTTACTGAAGGCGAGTGCCAGCACGTATATAAAGGGGAGACCTCACATCAAAGCATTGAAGAGAGGGTAGTGTTACTGAAGGCGAGTGCCAGCACGTATATAAAGGGGAGACCTCACATCAAAGCATTGAAGAGAGGGTAGTGTTACTGAAGGCGAGTGCCAGCACGTATATAAAGGGAGACCTCACATCAAAGCATTGAAGAGAGGGTAGTGTTACTGAAGGCGAGTGCCAGCACGTATATAAAGGGAGACCTCACATCAAAGCATTGAAGAGAGGGTAGTGTTCTGAAGGCGAGTGGCAGCACGTATATAAAGGGGAGACCTCACATCAAAGCATTGAAGAGAGGGTAGTGTTACTGAAGGCGAGAGGCAGCACGTATATAAAGGGGAGACCTCACATCAAAGCATTGAAGAGAGGGTAGTGTTACTGAAGGCGAGTGCCAGCACGTATATAAAGGGGAGACCTCACATCAAAGCATTGAAGAGAGGGTAGTGTTACTGAAGGCGAGTGCCAGCACGTATATAAAGGGGAGACCTCACATCAAAGCATTGAAGAGAGGGTAGTGTTCTGAAGGCGAGTGCCAGCACGTATATAAAGGGGAGACCTCACATCAAAGCATTGAAGAGAGGGTAGTGTTACTGAAGGCGAGTGCCAGCACGTATATAAAGGGGAGACCTCACATCAAAGCATTGAAGAGAGGGTAGTGTTACTGAAGGCGAGTGCCAGCACGTATATAAAGGGGAGACCTCACATCAAAGCATTGAAGAGAGGGTAGTGTTCTGAAGGTGAGTGCCAGCACGTACATAAAGGGAGACCTCACATCAAAGCATTGAAGAAAGGGTAGTGTTACTGAAGGCAAGTGCCAGCACGTACATAAAGGGAGACCTCACATCAAAGCATTGAAGAGAGGGTATTGTTACTGAAGGCGAGTGCCAGCACGTATATAAAGGGGAGACCTCACATCAAAGCATTGAAGAGAGGGTAGTGTTCTGAAGGCGAGTGCCAGCATGTATATAAAGGGAGACCTCACATTAAAGCATTGAAGAGAGGGTAGTGTTACTGAAGGCGAGTGCCTGCACGTATATAAAGGGGAGACCTCACATCAAAGCATTGAAGAGAGGGTAGTGTTACTGAAGGCGAGTGCCAGCACGTATATAAAGGGGAGACCTCACATCAAAACATTGAAGAGAGGGTATTGTTACTGAAGGCGAGTGCCAGCACGTATATAAAGGGGAGACCTCACATCAAAGCATTGAAGAGAGGGTAGTGTTCTGAAGGCGAGTGTCAGCACGTATATAAAGGGGAGACCTCACATCAAAGCATTGAAGAGAGGGTAGTGTTACTGAAGGCGAGTGCCAGCACGTACATAAAGGGGAGACCTCACATCAAAGCATTGAAGAGAGGGTAGTGTTACTGAAGGCGAGTGTCAGCACGTATATAAAGGGGAGACCTCACATCAAAGCATTGAAGAGAGGGTAGTGTTACTGAAGGCGAGTGCCAGCACAACCAAAGACCAGGGAGACCTCACATCAAAGCATTGAAGAGAGGGTAGTGTTCTGAAGGCGAGTGCCAGCACGTATATAAAGGGGAGACCTCACATCAAAGAATTGAAGAGAGGGTAGTGTTACTGAAGTCGAGTGCCAGCACGTATATAAAGGGGAGACCTCACATCAAAGCATTGAAGAGAGGGTAGTGTTCTGAAGGCGAGTGCCAGCACGTATATAAAGGGGAGACCTCACATCAAAGCATTGAAGAGAGGGTAGTGTTCTCAAGGCGAGTGCCAGCACGTATATAAAGGGGAGACCTCACATCAAAGCATTGAAGAGAGGGTAGTGTTCTGAAGGCGAGTGCCAGCACGTATATAAAGGGGAGACCTCACATCAAAGCATTGAAGAGAGGGTAGTGTTCTGAAGGCGAGTGCCAGCACGTATATAAAGGGGAGACCTCACATCAAAGCATTGAAGAGAGGGTAGTGTTACTGAAGGCGAGTGCCAGCACGTATATAAAGGGGAGACCTCACATCAAAGCATTGAAGAGAGGGTAGTGTTACTGAAGGCGAGTGCCAGCACGTACATAAAGGGGAGACCTCACATCAAAGCATTGAAGAGAGGGTAGTGTTACTGAAGGCGAGTGCCAGCAAGTATATAAAGGGGAGACCTCACATCAAAGCATTGAAGAGAGGGTAGTGTTACTGAAGGCGAGTGCCAGCACGTATATAAAGGGAAGACCTCACATCAAAGCATTGAAGAGAGGGTAGTGTTACTGAAGGCGAGTGCCAGCAAGTATATAAAGGGGAGACCTCACATCAAAGCATTGAAGAGAGGGTAGTGTTACTGAAGGCGAGTGCCAGCACGTATATAAAGGGGAGACCTCACATCAAAGCATTGAAGAGAGAGTAGTGTTCTGAAGGCGAGTGCCAGCACGTATGTAAAGGGAGACCTCACATCAAAGCATTGAAGAGAGGGTAGTGTTACTGAAGGAGAGTGCCAGCTCGTATATAAAGGGGAGACCTCACATCAAAGCATTGAAGAGAGGGTAGTGTTCTGAAGGCGAGTGCCAGCACGTATATAAAGGGAGACCTCACATCAAAGCATTGAAGAGAGGGTAGTGTTCTCAAGGCGAGTGCCAGCACGTATATAAAGGGGAGACCTCACATCAAAGCATTGAAGAGAGGGTAGTGTTACTGAAGGCGAGTGCCAGCACGTATATAAAGGGGAGAACTCACATTGAAGAGAGGGTAGTGTTCTGAAGGCGAGTGCCAGCACGTATATAAAGTGGAGACCTCACATCAAAGCATTGAAGAGAGGGTAGTGTTACTGAAGGCGAGTGCCAGCACGTATATAAAGGGGAGACCTCACATCAAAGCATTGAAGAGAGGGTAGTGTTACTGAAGGCGAGTGCCAGCACGTATATAAAGGGGAGACCTCACATCAAAGCATTGAAGAGAGGGTAGTGTTCTGAAGGCGAGTGCCAGCACGTATATAAAGGGGAGACCTCACATCAAAGCATTGAAGAGAGGGTAGTGTTCTGAAGGCGAGTGCCAGCACGTATATAAAGGGGAGACCTCACATCTAAGCATTGAAGAGAGGGTAGTGTTCTGAAGGCGAGTGCCAGCACGTATATAAAGGGGAGATCTCACATCAAAGCATTGAAGAGAGGGTAGTGTTACTGAAGGCGAGTGCCAGCACGTATATAAAGGGAGACCTCACATCAAAGCATTGAAGAGAGGGTAGTGTTACTGAAGGCGAGTGCCAGCAACTATATAAAGGGGAGACCTCACATCAAAGCATTGAAGAGAGGGTAGTGTTACTGAAGGCGAGTGCCAGCACGTATATAAAGGGGAGACCTCACATCAAAGCATTGAAGAGAGGGTAGTGTTACTGAAGGCGAGTGCCAGCACGTATATAAAGGGGAGACCTCGCATCAAAGCATTGAAGAGGGGGTAGTGTTCTGAAGGCGAGTGCCAGCACGTATGTAAAGGGGAGACCTCACATCAAGACATTGAAGAGAGGGTAGTGTTCTGAAGGCGAGTGCCAGCACGTATGTAAAGGGGAGACCTCACATCAAAGCATTGAAGAGAGGGTAGTGTTCTGAAGGCGAGTGCCAGCACGTATATAAAGGGAGACCTCACATCAAAGCATTGAAGAGAGGGTAGTGTTCTCAAGGCGAGTGCCAGCACGTATATAAAGGGAGACCTCACATCAAAGCATTGAAGAGAGGGTAGTGTTCTGAAGGCGAGTGCCAGCACGTATATAAAGGGAGACCTCACATCAAAGCATTGAAGAGAGGGTAGTGTTCTGAAGGCGAGTGCCAGCACGTATGTAAAGGGGAGACCTCACATCAAAGCATTGAAGAGAGGGTAGTGTTACTGAAGGCGAGTGCCAGCACGTATATAAAGGGGAGACCTCACATCAAAGCATTGAAGAGAGGGTAGTGTTACTGAAGGCGAGTGCCAGCACGTATATAAAGGGGAGACCTCACATCAAAGCATTGAAGAGAGGGTAGTGTTACTGAAGGCGAGTGCCAGCACGTATATAAAGGGGAGACCTCACATCAAAGCATTGAAGAGAGGGTAGTGTTACTGAAGGCGAGTGCCAGCACGTATATAAAGGGGAGACCTCACATCAAAGCATTGAAGAGAGGGTAGTGTTCTGAAGGCGAGTGGCAGCACGTATATAAAGGGGAGACCTCACATCAAAGCATTGAAGAGAGGGTAGTGTTACTGAAGGCGAGAGGCAGCACGTATATAAAGGGAGACCTCACATCAAAGCATTGAAGAGAGGGTAGTGTTACTGAAGGCGAGTGCCAGCACGTATATAAAGGGAGACCTCACATCAAAGCATTGAAGAGAGGGTAGTGTTACTGAAGGCGAGTGCCAGCACGTATATAAAGGGGAGACCTCACATCAAAGCATTGAAGAGAGGGTAGTGTTCTGAAGGCGAGTGCCAGCACGTATATAAAGGGGAGACCTCACATCAAAGCATTGAAGAGAGGGTAGTGTTACTGAAGGCGAGTGCCAGCACGTATATAAAGGGAGACCTCACATCAAAGCATTGAAGAGAGGGTAGTGTTACTGAAGGCGAGTGCCAGCACGTATATAAAGGGGAGACCTCACATCAAAGCATTGAAGAGAGGGTAGTGTTCTGAAGGTGAGTGCCAGCACGTACATAAAGGGGAGACCTCACATCAAAGCATTGAAGAAAGGGTAGTGTTACTGAAGGCAAGTGCCAGCACGTACATAAAGGGGAGACCTCACATCAAAGCATTGAAGAGAGGGTATTGTTACTGAAGGCGAGTGCCAGCACGTATATAAAGGGGAGACCTCACATCAAAGCATTGAAGAGAGGGTAGTGTTCTGAAGGCGAGTGCCAGCATGTATATAAAGGGGAGACCTCACATTAAAGCATTGAAGAGAGGGTAGTGTTACTGAAGGCGAGTGCCTGCACGTATATAAAGGGGAGACCTCACATCAAAGCATTGAAGAGAGGGTAGTGTTACTGAAGGCGAGTGCCAGCACGTATATAAAGGGGAGACCTCACATCAAAACATTGAAGAGAGGGTATTGTTACTGAAGGCGAGTGCCAGCACGTATATAAAGGGGAGACCTCACATCAAAGCATTGAAGAGAGGGTAGTGTTCTGAAGGCGAGTGTCAGCACGTATATAAAGGGGAGACCTCACATCAAAGCATTGAAGAGAGGGTAGTGTTACTGAAGGCGAGTGCCAGCACGTACATAAAGGGAGACCTCACATCAAAGCATTGAAGAGAGGGTAGTGTTACTGAAGGCGAGTGTCAGCACGTATATAAAGGGGAGACCTCACATCAAAGCATTGAAGAGAGGGTAGTGTTACTGAAGGCGAGTGCCAGCACAACCAAAGACCAGGGGAGACCTCACATCAAAGCATTGAAGAGAGGGTAGTGTTCTGAAGGCGAGTGCCAGCACGTATATAAAGGGGAGACCTCACATCAAAGAATTGAAGAGAGGGTAGTGTTACTGAAGTCGAGTGCCAGCACGTATATAAAGGGAGACCTCACATCAAAGCATTGAAGAGAGGGTAGTGTTCTGAAGGCGAGTGCCAGCACGTATATAAAGGGAGACCTCACATCAAAGCATTGAAGAGAGGGTAGTGTTCTCAAGGCGAGTGCCAGCACGTATATAAAGGGAGACCTCACATCAAAGCATTGAAGAGAGGGTAGTGTTCTGAAGGCGAGTGCCAGCACGTATATAAAGGGAGACCTCACATCAAAGCATTGAAGAGAGGGTAGTGTTCTGAAGGCGAGTGCCAGCACGTATATAAAGGGGAGACCTCACATCAAAGCATTGAAGAGAGGGTAGTGTTACTGAAGGCGAGTGCCAGCACGTATATAAAGGGGAGACCTCACATCAAAGCATTGAAGAGAGGGTAGTGTTACTGAAGGCGAGTGCCAGCACGTACATAAAGGGGAGACCTCACATCAAAGCATTGAAGAGAGGGTAGTGTTACTGAAGGCGAGTGCCAGCAAGTATATAAAGGGGAGACCTCACATCAAAGCATTGAAGAGAGGGTAGTGTTACTGAAGGCGAGTGCCAGCACGTATATAAAGGGAAGACCTCACATCAAAGCATTGAAGAGAGGGTAGTGTTACTGAAGGCGAGTGCCAGCAAGTATATAAAGGGAGACCTCACATCAAAGCATTGAAGAGAGGGTAGTGTTACTGAAGGCGAGTGCCAGCACGTATATAAAGGGGAGACCTCACATCAAAGCATTGAAGAGAGAGTAGTGTTCTGAAGGCGAGTGCCAGCACGTATGTAAAGGGAGACCTCACATCAAAGCATTGAAGAGAGGGTAGTGTTACTGAAGGAGAGTGCCAGCTCGTATATAAAGGGGAGACCTCACATCAAAGCATTGAAGAGAGGGTAGTGTTCTGAAGGCGAGTGCCAGCACGTATATAAAGGGGAGACCTCACATCAAAGCATTGAAGAGAGGGTAGTGTTCTCAAGGCGAGTGCCAGCACGTATATAAAGGGGAGACCTCACATCAAAGCATTGAAGAGAGGGTAGTGTTACTGAAGGCGAGTGCCAGCACGTATATAAAGGGGAGAACTCACATTGAAGAGAGGGTAGTGTTCTGAAGGCGAGTGCCAGCACGTATATAAAGTGGAGACCTCACATCAAAGCATTGAAGAGAGGGTAGTGTTACTGAAGGCGAGTGCCAGCACGTATATAAAGGGAGACCTCACATCAAAGCATTGAAGAGAGGGTAGTGTTACTGAAGGCGAGTGCCAGCACGTATATAAAGGGAGACCTCACATCAAAGCATTGAAGAGAGGGTAGTGTTCTGAAGGCGAGTGCCAGCACGTATATAAAGGGGAGACCTCACATCAAAGCATTGAAGAGAGGGTAGTGTTCTGAAGGCGAGTGCCAGCACGTATATAAAGGGGAGACCTCACATCAAAGCATTGAAGAGAGGGTAGTGTTCTGAAGGCGAGTGCCAGCACGTATATAAAGGGGAGATCTCACATCAAAGCATTGAAGAGAGGGTAGTGTTACTGAAGGCGAGTGCCAGCACGTATATAAAGGGGAGACCTCACATCAAAGCATTGAAGAGAGGGTAGTGTTACTGAAGGCGAGTGCCAGCAACTATATAAAGGGGAGACCTCACATCAAAGCATTGAAGAGAGGGTAGTGTTACTGAAGGCGAGTGCCAGCACGTATATAAAGGGGAGACCTCACATCAAAGCATTGAAGAGAGGGTAGTGTTACTGAAGGCGAGTGCCAGCACGTATATAAAGGGGAGACCTCGCATCAAAGCATTGAAGAGGGGTAGTGTTCTGAAGGCGAGTGCCAGCACGTATGTAAAGGGAGACCTCACATCAAGACATTGAAGAGAGGGTAGTGTTCTGAAGGCGAGTGCCAGCACGTATGTAAAGGGAGACCTCACATCAAAGCATTGAAGAGAGGGTAGTGTTCTGAAGGCGAGTGCCAGCACGTATATAAAGGGAGACCTCACATCAAAGCATTGAAGAGAGGGTAGTGTTCTCAAGGCGAGTGCCAGCACGTATATAAAGGGGAGACCTCACATCAAAGCATTGAAGAGAGGGTAGTGTTCTGAAGGCGAGTGCCAGCACGTATATAAAGGGAGACCTCACATCAAAGCATTGAAGAGAGGGTAGTGTTCTGAAGGCGAGTGCCAGCACGTATGTAAAGGGGAGACCTCACATCAAAGCATTGAAGAGAGGGTAGTGTTACTGAAGGCGAGTGCCAGCACGTATATAAAGGGGAGACCTCACATCAAAGCATTGAAGAGAGGGTAGTGTTACTGAAGGCGAGTGCCAGCACGTATATAAAGGGGAGACCTCACATCAAAGCTTTGAAGAGAGGGTAGTGTTACTGAAGGCGAGTGCCAGCACGTACATAAAGGGAGACCTCACATCAAAGCATTGAAGAGAGGGTAGTGTTACTGAAGGCGAGTGCCAGCAAGTATATAAAGGGGAGACCTCACATCAAAGCATTGAAGAGAGGGTAGTGTTACTGAAGGCGAGTGCCAGCACGTATATAAAGGGGAGACCTCACATCAAAGCATTGAAGAGAGGGTAGTGTTACTGAAGGCGAGTGCCAGCAAGTATATAAAGGGGAGACCTCACATCAAAGCATTGAAGAGAGGGTAGTGTTACTGAAGGCGAGTGCCAGCACGTATATAAAGGGAGACCTCACATCAAAGCATTGAAGAGAGAGTAGTGTTCTGAAGGCGAGTGCCAGCACGTATGTAAAGGGAGACCTCACATCAAAGCATTGAAGAGAGGGTAGTGTTACTGAAGGAGAGTGCCAGCACGTATATAAAGGGAGACCTCACATCAAAGCATTGAAGAGAGGGTAGTGTTCTGAAGGCGAGTGCCAGCACGTATATAAAGGGAGACCTCACATCAAAGCATTGAAGAGAGGGTAGTGTTCTCAAGGCGAGTGCCAGCACGTATATAAAGGGGAGACCTCACATCAAAGCATTGAAGAGAGGGTAGTGTTACTGAAGGCGAGTGCCAGCACGTATATAAAGGGGAGAACTCACATTGAAGAGAGGGTAGTGTTCTGAAGGCGAGTGCCAGCACGTATATAAAGTGGAGACCTCACATCAAAGCATTGAAGAGAGGGTAGTGTTCTGAAGGCGAGTGCCAGCACGTATATAAAGGGGAGACCTCACATCAAAGCATTGAAGAGAGGGTAGTGTTCTGAAGGCGAGTGCCAGCACGTATATAAAGGGAAGACCTCACATCAAAGCATTGAAGAGAGGGTAGTGTTACTGAAGGCGAGTGCCAGCACGTATATAAAGGGGAGACCTCACATCAAAGCATTGAAGAGAGGGTAGTGTTACTGAAGGCGAGTGCCAGCACGTATATAAAGGGGAGACCTCACATCAAAGCATTGAAGAGAGGGTAGTGTTCTGAAGGCGAGTGCCAGCACGTATATAAAGGGGAGACCTCACATCAAAGCATTGAAGAGAGGGTAGTGTTCTGAAGGCGAGTGCCAGCACGTATATAAAGGGGAGACCTCACATCAAAGCATTGAAGAGAGGGTAGTGTTCTGAAGGCGAGTGCCAGCACGTATATAAAGGGAGATCTCACATCAAAGCATTGAAGAGAGGGTAGTGTTACTGAAGGCGAGTGCCAGCACGTATATAAAGGGAGACCTCACATCAAAGCATTGAAGAGAGGGTAGTGTTACTGAAGGCGAGTGCCAGCAAGTATATAAAGGGAGACCTCACATCAAAGCATTGAAGAGAGGGTAGTGTTACTGAAGGCGAGTGCCAGCACGTATATAAAGGGGAGACCTCACATCAAAGCATTGAAGAGAGGGTAGTGTTACTGAAGGCGAGTGCCAGCACGTATATAAAGGGGAGACCTCACATCAAAGCATTGAAGAGAGGGTAGTGTTACTGAAGGCGAGTGCCAGCACGTATATAAAGGGAGACCTCACATCAAAGCATTGAAGAGAGGGTAGTGTTCTGAAGGCGAGTGCCAGCACGTATATAAAGGGGAGACCTCACATCAAAGCATTGAAGAGAGGGTAGTGTTCTGAAGGCGAGTGCCAGCACGTATATAAAGGGAGACCTCACATCAAAGCATTGAAGAGAGGGTAGTGTTACTGAAGGCGAGTGCCAGCACGTATATAAAGGGAGACCTCACATCAAAGCATTGAAGAGAGGGTAGTGTTACTGAAGGCGAGTGCCAGCACGTATATAAAGGGGAGACCTCACATCAAAGCATTGAAGAGAGGGTAGTGTTACTGAAGGCGAGTGCCAGCACGTATATAAAGGGGAGACCTCACATCAAAGCATTGAAGAGAGGGTAGTGTTACTGAAGGCGAGTGCCAGCACGTATATAAAGGGGAGACCTCACATCAAAGCATTGAAGAGAGGGTAGTGTTCTGAAGGCGAGTGGCAGCACGTATATAAAGGGGAGACCTCACATCAAAGCATTGAAGAGAGGGTAGTGTTACTGAAGGCGAGAGGCAGCACGTATATAAAGGGGAGACCTCACATCAAAGCATTGAAGAGAGGGTAGTGTTACTGAAGGCGAGTGCCAGCACGTATATAAAGGGGAGACCTCACATCAAAGCATTGAAGAGAGGGTAGTGTTACTGAAGGCGAGTGCCAGCACGTATATAAAGGGGAGACCTCACATCAAAGCATTGAAGAGAGGGTAGTGTTCTGAAGGCGAGTGCCAGCACGTATATAAAGGGAGACCTCACATCAAAGCATTGAAGAGAGGGTAGTGTTACTGAAGGCGAGTGCCAGCACGTATATAAAGGGGAGACCTCACATCAAAGCATTGAAGAGAGGGTAGTGTTACTGAAGGCGAGTGCCAGCACGTATATAAAGGGGAGACCTCACATCAAAGCATTGAAGAGAGGGTAGTGTTCTGAAGGCGAGTGCCAGCATGTATATAAAGGGAGACCTCACATTAAAGCATTGAAGAGAGGGTAGTGTTACTGAAGGCGAGTGCCTGCACGTATATAAAGGGGAGACCTCACATCAAAGCATTGAAGAGAGGGTAGTGTTACTGAAGGCGAGTGCCAGCACGTATATAAAGGGAGACCTCACATCAAAACATTGAAGAGAGGGTATTGTTACTGAAGGCGAGTGCCAGCACGTATATAAAGGGGAGACCTCACATCAAAGCATTGAAGAGAGGGTAGTGTTCTGAAGGCGAGTGTCAGCACGTATATAAAGGGGAGACCTCACATCAAAGCATTGAAGAGAGGGTAGTGTTACTGAAGGCGAGTGCCAGCACGTACATAAAGGGAGACCTCACATCAAAGCATTGAAGAGAGGGTAGTGTTACTGAAGGCGAGTGTCAGCACGTATATAAAGGGGAGACCTCACATCAAAGCATTGAAGAGAGGGTAGTGTTACTGAAGGCGAGTGCCAGCACAACCAAAGACCAGGGAGACCTCACATCAAAGCATTGAAGAGAGGGTAGTGTTCTGAAGGCGAGTGCCAGCACGTATATAAAGGGAGACCTCACATCAAAGAATTGAAGAGAGGGTAGTGTTACTGAAGTCGAGTGCCAGCACGTATATAAAGGGAGACCTCACATCAAAGCATTGAAGAGAGGGTAGTGTTCTGAAGGCGAGTGCCAGCACGTATATAAAGGGAGACCTCACATCAAAGCATTGAAGAGAGGGTAGTGTTCTGAAGGCGAGTGCCAGCACGTATATAAAGGGGAGACCTCACATCAAAGCATTGAAGAGAGGGTAGTGTTCTGAAGGCGAGTGCCAGCACGTATATAAAGGGGAGACCTCACATCAAAGCATTGAAGAGAGGGTAGTGTTACTGAAGGCGAGTGCCAGCACGTATATAAAGGGGAGACCTCACATTGAAGAGAGGGTAGTGTTCTGAAGGCGAGTGCCAGCACGTATATAAAGGGGAGACCTCACATTGAAGAGAGGGTAGTGTTATGAAGGCGAGTGCCAGCACGTATATAAAGGGGAGACCTCACATCAAAGCATTGAAGAGAGGGTAGTGTTCTGAAGGCGAGTGCCAGCACGTATATAAAGGGGAGACCTCACATCAAAGCATTGAAGAGAGGGTAGTGTTACTGAAGGCGAGTGCCAGCACATATATAAAGGGGAGACCTCACATCAAAGCATTGAAGAGAGAGTAGTGTTCTGAAGGCGAGTGCCAGCACGTATATAAAGGGGAGACCTCACATCAAAGCATTGAAGAGAGGGTAGTGTTACTGAAGGCGAGTGCCAGCACGTATATAAAGGGGAGACCTCACATCAAAGCATTGAAGAGAGGGTAGTGTTACTGAAGGCGAGTGCCAGCACGTATATAAAGGGGAGACCTCACATCAAAGCATTGAAGAGAGGGTAGTGTTACTGAAGGCGAGTGCCAGCACGTATATAAAGGGAGACCTCACATCAAAGCATTGAAGAGAGGGTAGTGTTCTGAAGGTGAGTGCCAGCACGTACATAAAGGGAGACCTCACATCAAAGCATTGAAGAAAGGGTAGTGTTACTGAAGGCAAGTGCCAGCACGTACATAAAGGGAGACCTCACATCAAAGCATTGAAGAGAGGGTAGTGTTCTGAAGGCGAGTGCCAGCACGTATATAAAGGGAGACCTCACATCAAAGCATTGAAGAGAGGGTAGTGTTACTGAAGGCGAGTGCCAACACGTATATAAAGGGGAGACCTCACATCAAAGCATTGAAGAGGGTAGTGTTACTGAAGGCGAGTGCCAGCACGTATATAAAGGGGAGACCTCACATCAAAGCATTGAAGAGAGGGTAGTGTTCTCAAGGCGAGTGCCAGCATGTATATAAAGGGGAGACCTCACATCAAAGCATGGAAGAGAGGGTAGTGTTACTGAAGGCGAGTGCCAGCACGTATATAAAGGGGAGACCTCACATCAAAGCATTGAAGAGAGGGTAGTGTTCTGAAGGCGAGTGCCAGCACGTATATAAAGGGGAGACCTCACATCAAAGCATTGAAGAGAGGGTAGTGTTAATGAAGGCGAGTGCCAGCACGTATATAAAGGGAGACCTCACATCAAAGCATTGAAGAGAGGGTAGTGTTCTGAAGGCGAGTGTCAGCACGTATATAAAGGGAGACCTCACATCAAAGCATTGAAGAGAGAGTAGTGTTCTGAAGGCGAGTGCCAGCACGTATATAAAGGGGAGACCTCACATCAAAGCATTGAAGAGAGGGTAGTGTTCTGAAGGCGAGTGCCAGCACATATATAAAGGGGAGACCTCACATCAAAGCATTGAAGAGAGGGTGGTGTTCTGAAGGCGAGTGCCAGCACGTATATAAAGGGGAGACCTCACATCAAAGCATTGAAGAGAGGGTAGTGTTCTGAAGGCGAGTGCCAGCACGTATATAAAGGGGAGACCTCACATCAAAGCATTGAAGAGAGGGTAGTGTTCTGAAGGCGAGTGCCAGCACGTATATAAAGGGGAAACCTCACATCAAAGCATTGGAGAGGGTAGTGTTACTGAAGGCGAGTGCCAGCACGTATATAAAGGGGAGACCTCACATCAAAGCATTGAAGAGAGGGTAGTGTTACTGAAGGCGAGTGCCAGCACGTATATAAAGGGGAGACCTCACTTCCAAGCATTGAAGAGAGGGTAGTGTTTTGAAGGCGAGTGCCAGCACGTATATAAAGGGGAGACCTCACATCAAAGCATTGAAGAGAGGGTAGTGTTACTAAAGGCGAGTGCCAGCACGTATATAAAGGGGAGACCTCACATCAAAGCATTGAAGAGAGGGTAGTGTTCTGAAGGCGAGTGCCAGCACGTATATAAAGGGAGACCTCACATCAAAGCATTGAAGAGAGGGTAGTGTTACTGAAGGCGAGTGCCAGCACGTATATAAAGGGAGACCTCACATCAAAGCATTGAAGAGAGGGTAGTGTTACTGAAGGCGAGTGCCAGCACGTATATAAAGGGAGACCTCACATCAAAGCATTGAAGAGAGGGTAGTGTTCTGAAGGCGAGTGCCAGCACGTATATAAAGGGGAGACCTCACATCAAAGCATTGAAGAGAGGGTAGTGTTCTGAAGGCGAGTGTCAGCACGTATATAAAGGGAGACCTCACATCAAAGCATTGAAGAGAGGGTAGTGTTCTGAAGGCGAGTGCCAGCACGTATATAAAGGGGAGACCTCACATCAAAGCATTGAAGAGAGGGTAGTGTTACTGAAGGCGAGTGCCAGCACGTATATAAAGGGGAGACCTCACATCAAAGCATTGAAGAGAGGGTAGTGTTCTGAAGGCGAGTGTCAGCACGTATATAAAGGGAGACCTCACATCAAAGCATTGAAGAGAGGGTAGTGTTCTGAAGGCGAGTGCCAGCACGTATATAAAGGGGAGACCTCACATCAAAGCATTGAAGAGAGGGTAGTGTTACTGAAGGCGAGTGCCAGCACGTATATAAAGGGGAGACCTCACATCAAAGCATTGAAGAGAGGGTAGTGTTCTCAAGGCGAGTGCCAGCACGTATATAAAGGGAGACCTCACATCAAAGCATTGAAGAGAGGGTAGTGTTCTGAAGGTGAGTGCCAGCAGGTATATAAAGGGGAGACCTCACATCAAAGCATTGAAGAGAGGGTAGTGTTCTGAAGGCGAGTGCCAGCACGTATATAAAGGGAGACCTCACATCAAAGCATTGAAGAGAGGGTAGTGTTCTGAAGGCGAGTGCCAGCACGTATATAAAGGGAGACCTCACATCAAAGCATTGAAGAGAGGGTAGTGTTCTGAAGGCGAGTGCCAGCACGTATATAAAGGGAGACCTCACATCAAAGCACTGAAGAGAGGGTAGTGTTACTGAAGGCGAGTGCCAGCACGTATATAAAGGGGAGACCTCACATCAAAGCACTGAAGAGAGGGTAGTGTTACTGAAGGCGATTGCCAGCACGTATATAAAGGGGAGACCTCACATCAAAGCATTGAAGAGAGGGTAGTGTTACTGAAGGCGAGTGCCAGCACGTATATAAAGGGGAGACCTCACATCAAAGCATTGAAGAGAGGGTAGTGTTCTGAAGGCGAGTGCCAGCACGTATATAAAGGGAGACCTCACATCAAAGCATTGAAGAGAGGGTAGTGTTACTGAAGGCGAGTGCCAGCACGTATATAAAGGGAGACCTCACATCAAAGCATTGAAGAGAGGGTAGTGTTACTGAAGGCGAGTGCCAGCACGTATATAAAGGGGAGACCTCACATCAAAGCATTGAAGAGAGGGTAGTGTTACTGAAGGCGAGTGCCAGCACTTATATAAAGGGAGACCTCACATCAAAGCATTGAAGAGAGGGTAGTGTTACTGAAGGCGAGTGCCAGCACGTATATAAAGGGAGACCTCACATCAAAGCATTGAAGAGAGGGTAGTGTTCTGAAGGCGAGTGCCAGCACGTATATAAAGGGAGACCTCACATCAAAGCATTGAAGAGAGGGTAGTGTTACAGAAGGCGAGTGCCAGCACGTATATAAAGGGAGACCTCACATCAAAGCATTGAAGAGAGGGTAGTGTTACTGAAGGCGAGTGCCAGCACGTATATAAAGGGAGACCTCACATCAAAGCATTGAAGAGAGGGTAGTGTTCTCAAGGCGAGTGCCAGCACGTATATAAAGGGGAGACCTCACATCAAAGCATTGAAGAGAGGGTAGTGTTACTGAAGGCGAGTGCCAGCACGTATATAAAGGGGAGACCTCACATCAAAGCATTGAAGAGAGGGTAGTGTTCTGAAGGCGAGTGTCAGCACGTATATAAAGGGGAGACCTCACATCAAAGCATTGAAGAGAGGGTAGTGTTACTGAAGGCGAGTGCCAGCACGTATATAAAGGGGAGACTGTAGGAGAGTAGGATCTGCTTCACATGGGTACCCCCACTTTTTGCTGATGCTTCACTGTTTTTCGACCTTAGTCTGGCTGGGTCCCTGCTAATCAGAACCCCAGCCTAGCTGCTTCCTCTCTAAAATGGTTTCCATGTGCCTTAGGCACATCTCTGATTGGAATCTGGAGTGCCCTTATAAGTCCCTAGTATATGGTATACTATGTACCAAGGGCATAGGTACCTCAGAGGCCTGCCAGGGGCTGCAGCATGTATTGTGCCACCCCTGGAAGGCCATCCAAACTGACACCACAGGTCTGCTACTGCAGCCTGGGTAAGGAGGTGCATGCACCCCTTACTGTGATATAGGTTACCTATATCACTATATACATACACACATATAAACCTATAAGTCACTCCTATGGCAGGCCTTATCAATCCTGAAGGCAGAGTGCGTGGTTCCTATGTGAGAGGGTGCCCCTGCATGAGCAGGGCCCCTCTGCAGCGTTCGGAGACCCTTCTATGATGCTGTTTGTAGTGCAGCCTGACCATATACTCTTAAGCGCATTATAACCTCGCGTTAAATGCTAACTTTGGAATGGCTGCACCGAAACATGTCGTGTTTGGTGTCAAACATCTTGGAATACTACCCCCCCGCCAATTCTGGCGGCGGGGTTAGCATTCCACCCTTCTAGAGGAGAGACATGTTAACCCTGGCCTGGCCGGTAACTTCTTTCTAAAGCCCTGGCATCACAAAATGGATGCTGCTGCCACAGACACAAGTCTGGCCTCCTGCTGCCGGACGAAACTCCAGCAGGGAGGCCTGGACAATAGGTTTCCTGTCCCAGGGAGGTGTGACCACCTCCCCAGACAGGATAGTGTGTATTGGGGCTGGGCGGGAGCACTTTCGGGTGCTTTGAAGTCCTGCACTGGGGGCACACTTGGTGTCCCTGTGCATACCCCAGTTCAAACCGGATCAGGGGCTTGCAGCCCCTGCTTTGGCGCGAACTGGACAAAGGGAAAGGGTGTAGCCACCCCTCTGCCCTGACCCACCCATAGGTGGGGCCACAGAGTAGTCCAACCCCTAAACTTAGTATAAGTATAGGAACCCAGTCCTTAGGACTTTAGATTATCCCTGGACGAAACTCTGACACAGAATCCTGGACCTTCGACGCTCTACTCAAGACTAGAGGACAGAAGAATCTCCCTTGGGGTCAAGGAGTGACTCCCCTGCTTTGCAGGCACCAAAGAAGCAATTGTCCGGTCTGCATCGCCTAAGCTCCCGTCGGACGCCGAAGTCTTTGCATCACCAGAGGTAGATTTCCAGACTTCCCCGAGGCTGCCCTGAGTCCTCAGCAAAGCTGAGGCCTGTAGCTGTCGTGGGTAACGTGGAACCGTGACCCCTGGACACCGCACGCATTTGCTAGTGCATCCTTTTCTGGGTCTCCCACGAAGTCGTGCTTTGGGCTCCGAGAAGCCCTAGCCTCCAGCACCAACTGCACTGAAGATCACTGGCCTCCACTCCACGAGTGTCCTGTGAGCCAGCTCCACGTGCACCGTCTCGAGGCTCCTTTGCGGTCGCTAGCCCGTTGGCTAGTAGCCCTTCACGAAGGCCAATCCTTTTCTTCTTGGGCTCCCTGGTTGCTCCAGGATTGCCCTCACTTACCCTTGCTGGGTGAGTTCCTCAGACCTTGCTGGTCTGCATCATCGTCAATCTTCAACGACATCGGGACTTGCCGTTGCCAAGGCTTGTTGGGTCCAATCCGGTCGCCGACACCTCAGCACTCGACAGACATCGTGTACCAGCCCGGATCCTGCTCCTGGTCACCGACAACGCCTCCTGGACCTCGTGGCTGAAGAGTCAAGACGACCGTCAACCTACCTGAAGCACTCGACATCGGTGCTCATCGCCTTCCTGGTCACTGGCTAGTGACCCAGACTCTGTCCCCTCTGCTTTCAGGTTCTTCAGATCTCCGATCCACTCTTGGATCCACCTGGACACTTTCCACTTGGTCGCCAGCAGCACTTTGCAGCAGATCGCCATTCAAATCGACGACGAAACCCGACCCCGAAAGGCACCTATGCACCCGGCTTCCCTGGGTGAGGTAACACGAGTACTCCGGTGCTCCCGTGGGTAGAGACTCTAGAACGACCTAGTTCTCAAAGGGTTTGCTCCAAGTCCTCCTTTAAGTGTCCCTTTTCTTTAATTTCCCAATCGCGACTTTCTGCATAGAAGTTAACGGCGTTTCGCGGATGTGTATTTACACTGCACGCGTCCCCGTGGGTCCCCTGTGTCACTACCTTGGGTGGTTCCTTGTGGTCCAAGCACTTCTAGAGGCTCTAGGCCTAGTGTCTAGCTCAGTCGTGGTTCTTATACCACTTTATTGGTATATGGTTTGGTACGCCCCTAGGGCCCAAACGTGTATTTGTGCTATTACTGTGTTTAAATAACTTATAACTTATGTACTTCGAACTCTAGCCTCATAAAGAGACTAGAGGGGTGTGTTTAGCAATAAATACATATATTTTGAATATATGCCTGGTGTGGTGCTCTTTCATTTGATCACTCAAGAGATTATAGACTGGTAAAACAAGCTGCTTTACATTCCTTCAAGACTTAGCCTGAAGGCTGCTCTCCATAGCTACCACTAGGATAGCTTTCAATAAGGTTGTTTTTAACCTATCTCCAATAAGGGGTTGTTTGGACTGGTGCAAGGTGCCCACTATAATTAGTGGACAGCATATGCCAGGCCAACTTCTCACATTGGTGTGCAGCATGTGGGATTCCAGCTTGCTATTGTTTTACCAGATAATCTCAATTGAATTGATCAACTGAAAACCACTAAAGGTACCTAAGGTACATATAAATTAAGCTTAGAATACAGTAAGTTCTACTGAACTTAGAGTTGTGTGTTAAGGGATAGCACACCCTTTCTACAACTCAAGAGAGTTTAGTAGGCCACACTAGAGTAGGTAGTGCATACACCACACCTCACTAGTGATGTCTTCCAAGCCAGGACCCAGTGAGTCCTTGCCAGAAGCCCTTGGGCTTCTTCCCTCCAAGTATGATACACTCCCATTCTTGGAATTGAGAGCATTATGCAATTTGAGGAAACTGAAGACAGGCCAAAGCCCCACCACCCAACATCTTAGAGAGATGTTGGAGGCTTATGATCTCAGCAGGCCCTTAGGGACTGAAGGGGTAGGAGCAGAGGGTGGGGCAGAAGATGAGGATGGGGCCAGGGGTAGCAATACCCCCAGCCCCCCCCTCTGGAACTGACCAGGAGGGTGACCATGACCCTGACCTGGATAACCCAATTCCACCTGTGGATGAGGAGGAGGCTCAGGATGACCTCCACTTTGTCCCCCCAGGAAGGATTGTGAGTGTGCCCAGAGGTCTAGGTCTCCTTCTCAGGAGTCTAACCACTCTGGCACCTCAATAGGGACCTCTGTCTCCTCTCATAGGAGGGAATCCTCTCATGAGAGGAGAAAGAGGCTGATTCAATATGAGGAAGCTCAGCTTGAACTCAGAAAACAGCAACTGGCTATAGACAGGGAGTCCCTAGATCTCTACAAAGAGAGAAAAAAGTTGGGACTAGAGTCCCATGGTGGCAGCCATGTCCCTAGAGGTAGGGAACGGTCTTATGACCATAGAAACCTGAGCAAGATTGTCCCTCCCTACCAGAGTGGGGATGACATCCACAAATGGATAACTGCTCTAGAGAGGGCCTGTAAAGTACAGAAGGTCCCTCAGGAGCAGTGGGCAGCAATCTTGTGGCTCTCCTTTGCAGACAAAGGTAGAGACAAGCTCCTCACTGTAAGAGAAGAGGATGCTGATAATTACAAGGTCTTGAAGAGTGCTCTTATTGATGGGTTTGGCCTAACAACTGAACAATACAGGTTGAAGTTCAGAGATACCCAAAAGCACAGACTCAAGACTGGGTAGACTATGTGGATTGTTCTGCTAAGGCTCTGGAAGGCTGGTTGATGGGCAGTAAGGTGTGTGACTTCACAGGATTGTACAATCTGATAATGAGGGAGCAGATTCTTAATAACTGTCAAAATCAGCTGTTGCATCAGTACCTGGTGGACTCTGATCTGACCTCTCCCCAAGAATTGGGAAAGAAGGCAGACAAATGGGTCAGAACCAGGGTGAGGCAGAAGGTACAGAACCAAGGTGGTGACCCTAAGAAGCAAGATTCTAAGAACTCTGAAAAGGGTGGGGAGAAGGGTAAAGATCAAAAGTCTTCACAAGGCCCCCAAAAATCTTCTTCAGGTGGGGATTCACAGTCTACCAAAGGGAAAGGCCAAAGAAAACCATGGTGCAAGGTCTGTAAGCAAAAGACCCACTGGACCAGTGATTGCACCAAGTCCAAAGACTCAAGTCCAGCCCCCACCAATGCCCCTAAGGCACCTGTTCCCCCTAGTACAGTTACAGTTGGTGGTGGGAGTACTGCAGCCAAGGGTTTAGTAGGGTTGACCCTGGGTACTGAGTTGGGCTCTGACCTAGTCAGAGAACTCACTCAGGCTGTGTTAGTCTGTGATGGAGGCATGGATGTGACCTCCTCTGTGAGTCCCAGTAATCTGGGCAAGTACAGACAACAGCCTTTAATCAATGGACGAGAGGCTTTGGCATTTAGGGACACAGGGGCAAGTGTCACCATGGTGACACAAGACCTTGTGAATCCTGGGCAAGTTATACTTGGTGAGATGTACCAAGTGACCAATGCTAGCAACGTCAGAACAGACCATACTCTGGCAGTTGTTAACTTCTCCTGGGGAGGGGTAACTGGCCTTAAGAAGGTTGTGGTGAGTGCAAACCTACCAGTCGAATGCTTGCTTGGCAATGACTTAGAAACTTCAGCTTGGGCAGAAGTGGAGCTCAGGACCCATGCAGAAATGCTGGGGATCCCTGCAGATGTGTTTGCTGTGACCAGGTCACAAGCCAAAATGTCTAGCACTGAACAGGCCTTGGATTCTGGAATAATGGACCAAGTGCCTTCCAAGAGGAGGAGTAGTAGGGTAAAGGCAGTGCCTTCCCCTTGGCTCAGAAGGAAGATCAGTCCCTTGAGGGGGAAGATCTCAGTCCTGAGGAAGGAACTGTCCCAGAGGAGCTTGAACCTGACCAGGTTGAGTTCTTGGGGACAGGGGGACCTTCCAGGGCAGATCTGAGCCAGGAGCAGCAGAGCTGCCCCTCTCTTGAACCCCTCAGACAGCAAGCTGCTGCTGAGGCTGCTGGGAAAGCTAGTGGTCCCCATACAGTGTATTGGGATGATGGACTCCTGTACTCAGAGTGTAGAGACCCCAAGCCTGGTGCCACCAGGAGGTTGGTTATACCTCTAAAGTTCAGGGGCTTCCTATTGACCCTAGCCCATGATATTCCCTTAGCAGGTCACCTGGGCCAGAACAAGACTTGGGACAGAATTGTCCCTCACTTTAACTGGCCCCACATGTCTGAAGACACCAAGGAGTTTTGTCGCTCCTGTGTAACCTGCCAGGCCAGTGGCAAGGCAGGTAGCACTACAAAGGCCCCCTGATACCACTACCTGTGGTGGGGGTGCCCTTTGAAAGGGTGGGGATTGACATTGTTGGTCCCATGGATCCCCAAACAGCATCTGGGCACAGGTTTATCCTGGTGGTAGTGGATCATGCCACCAGGTACCCAGAGGCTATTCCCCTTAGGACCACTACAGCACCTGTGGTGGCAAGGGCCCTCCTGGGAATTTTCTCAAGAGTGGGCTTTCCTAAGGAGGTAGAATCCGACAGGGATGCTAACTTTATGTCTGGTTACTTAAAAGCAATGTGGAAGGAGTGTGGAGTGACTTACAAGTTCACCACACCCTATCACCCACAATGCAATGGTTTAGTTGAGAGATTCAACAAAACCTTGAAGGGCATGATTAAAGGGCTCCCAGAAAAGCTTAGGCGAAGATGGGACATACTCTTGCCCTGCCTTTTATTTGCATATAGGGAGGTGCCTCAGAAGGGGGTTGGTTACAGCCCTTTTGAACTTTTGTTTGGCCACCCTGTCAGGGGTCCACTGTGCTTGGTGAAGGAAGGATGGGAGTTACCTCTCAAGCCCCCAAAGCAAGACATAGTGGACTATGTACTTGGTCTCCGCTCCCGGATGGCTGAGTATATGAAAAAGGCAACTAAAAACCTTGAGGCTAGCCAGGAACTTCAAAAGGCCTGGCATGACCAAAGGCTGTGCTGACTGTTTACCAGCCAGGACAGAAGGTGTGGGTGTTGGAGCCAGTGGCCCCAGCAGCTCTCCAAGACAAATGGAGTGGACCCCACACTATTGTTGAGCAGAAGGGTGAGGTTACCTACTTAGTAGACCTAGGAACACCCAGGAGTCCCCACAGGGTTCTCCATGTCAACAGGTTAAAACCATATGTGGACAGGGCAGACATGGGCTTGCTCATGGCTACTGATGAAGGGCAGGAGGAAGAGAGTGACCCACTCCCTGACCTGCTCTCACAGAACCCTGACGATGGGTCAGTAGATGGTGTAGCCTTGGCAGGCAGCCTCACTACCCAGCAGCAAACTGATTGTAGACAGGTGCTTAATCAGTTTAGACACATGTTTTCACTGACACCTGTAGGAAGGTGGAATCTGACTATATGGTTGCCCCCACTTTTTTTATGGTGTTTTGCTGGTTTATGACTTAGTTGGACTGGGATCCTGCTATTCAGGGCCCCAGTCTATCTGCTTTCTCTGTAAAATGGTTTCCATGTGCCTTAGGCACATCTCTGATTGGAATCTGGAGTGCCCTTATAAGTCCCTAGTATATGGTACACTATGTACCAAGGGCATAGGTACCTCAGAGGCCTACCAGGGGCTGCAGCACGTATTGTGCCACCCCTGGAAGGCCATCCAAACTGACACCACAGGTCTGCTACTGCAGCCTGGGTAAGGTGGTGCATGCACCCCTTACTGTGATATAGGTTACCTATATCACTAAATACATACACACATATAAACCTATAAGTCACTCCTAAGGCAGGCCTTATCAATCCTAAAGGCAGAGTGCATGGTTCCTATGTGAGAGGTTGCCCCTGCATGAGCAGGGCCCCTCTGCAGCGTTCGGAGACCATCTCTGATGCTGTTTGTAGTGCAGCCTGACCATATACTCTTAAACGCATTATATCCTCGCGGTAAAATGCTAACTATGGAATGGCTGCACCTAAACATGTCGTGTTTGGTGTCAAACATCTTGGAATACTACCCCCCGCCAATCCTGGCGGCGGGGGTAGCATTCCACCCTTCTAGAGGAAAGGCATGTTAACTCTGACGAGTCCGGTAACTTCTTTCCAGAGCCCTGGCATCACAAAATGGATGCTGCTGCCACAGACACGAGTCTGGCCTCCTGCTGCTGGACGAAACTCCGGCAGGGAGGCCTGGACAATAGGTTTCCTGTCCCAGGGAGGTGTGACCACCTCCCCAGACAGGACAATGTGTATTGGGGCTGGGCGGGAGCACTTTCGGGTGCTTTGAAGTCCTGCACTGGGGGCACATTTGGTGTCCCTGTGCATACCCCAGTTCAAACCGGATCAGGGGCTTGCAGCCCCTGCTTTGGCGCGAACTGGACAAAGGGAAAGGGTGTAGCCACCCCTCTGCCCTGACCCACCCATAGGTGGGGCCACAGAGTAGTCCATCCCCTATTTTTGGAATAAAGGTAGGAACCCAGTCCTTAGGACTTTAGATTATACCTGGACGAAACTCTGAAACAGAATCCTGGACCTTCGACGCTCTACTCACGATTAGAGGACTGAAGAATCTCCCTTGGGGTCAAGGAGTGACTCCCTGCTTGGCAGGCACCAAAGAAGCATCTGTCCGGTTCGCATTACTG
Organism: Calotriton arnoldi; assembly: GCA_963921515.1. Classification (NCBI taxonomy): domain Eukaryota; kingdom Metazoa; phylum Chordata; class Amphibia; order Caudata; family Salamandridae; genus Calotriton; species Calotriton arnoldi. Next base: position 108,755 of record CAWUFW010020907.1, read on the forward strand.
AAGCTCCCGTCGGACGCCGAAGTCATCGCATCACCAGAGGTGGATTCTCAGACTTCCCGAGGCTACCCTGAGTCCCCAGCAAAGCTGAGGCCCGTGGCTATCGTGGGTGACGTGAGACCGTGACCCCTGGACACCGAGCACACTTGCAAGTGCACCATCTTCTGGGTCTCCCAAGAAGTCGTGCTTTGGGCTCCGAGTAGCCCTAGCCTCCAGCACCACCTGCACCGAAGATCACTGGCCCCCACTCCACGAGTGTCCTGTAAGCCAGCTCCACGTGCGGCGTCACGAGGCTCCTTCGCGGTCGCTAGCCCGTTGGCTAGTAGCCCTTACCGAAGGCCAATCTTTTCTTTACTTGGCAGTCTGGTTGCTCCAGGCCTGCCCTCACTTACCCTTGCTGGGTGAGTTCCCCAGACCTTGCTGGTCTGCATCATCGACGATCTACATCTTACTCGAGACTTGCCGTTGCCAAGGCCTGTTGGGTCCAATCTGGTCGCCGACACCTCTGCACTCGACAGACATCGAGCAACAGCCCGAATCCTGCTCCTGGTCGCCGACAACGCCTCCCGGACCTCGTGGCTGAAGAGTCAAGACGACCGTCAACGAACTTGAAGCACTCGACATCGGTGGGCATCTGTCCATTGCCCCCCTGGTCACTGGCTAGTGACCCAGACTCTGTCCCCTCTGCTTTCAGGTTCTTCAGAACTCCGATCCACTCTTGGATCCACCCGGACACTTTTATCCTGGTCGCCAGCAGCACTTTGCAGCAGATCGCCATAAGAAACGACGACGAAACCCGACCCCGAAAGGCACCTCTGCACCCGGCTTCCCTGGGTGAGGTAACACGAGTACTCCGGTGCTCCCGTGGGTAGAAACTCTTCAAAGTCCTAGATCTCAAAGGGTTTTGTCCTAGTCCTCTTTAAAGTGTCCCTTTCCTCTATTTTCCCGATCCCGACTTTCTCCATAGAAGTTAACGGCGTATCGCGGTTGTGTATTTACTGCACGCGTCTCCCGTGGGTCCCCTGTGTCACTACCTTGGGTGGTTCCTTGTGGTCCAAGCACTTCTAGAGGCTCTAGGCCTAGTGTCTAGTTCAGTCGTGGTTCGCATACCACTTTATTGGTATATGGTTTGAGTACGCCCTAGGGCCCAAACGTGTATTTGTGCTATTACTGTGATTTAAGATCTTATAACCTATGTACTTCGAACTCTAGCCTCATAAAGAGACTAGAGGGGTGTGTTTAGTAATAAATACATATATTTTGAATATATACCTGGTGTGGTGCTCTTTCATTTGGTCACTCAAGAGATTATAGACTGGTAAAACAAGCTGCTTTACATTCCTTCAAGACTTAGCCTGAAGGCTGCTCTCCACAGCTACCACTAGGATAGCTTTCAATAAGGTTGTCTTTAACCTACCTACCATAAGAGTCGATTTGGACTGGTGCAAGGTGCCCACTATAATTAGTGGACAGCATATGCCAGGCCAACTTCTCACATTGGTGTGCAGCGTGTGGGATTCCAGCTTGCTATTGTTTTACCAGATAATCTCAATTGAATTGATCAACTGAAAACCACTAAAGGTACCTAAGGTACATATAATTTAAGCTTAGAATATCAGTAAGTTCTACTGAACTTAGAGTTGTGTGTTAAGGGATAGCACAACCCTTTCTACAACTCAAGAGAGTTTAGTAGGCCACACTAGAGTAGTTAGTGCATACACCACACCACACTAGTAATGTCTTTAAAAGCAGGATCCAGAGATGCCCTGCAGGAAGCCATTGAGCTTCCCCCCTCCAAGTATGACACACTCCCATTCTTGGAACTGAGAGCTTTGTGTAACGTGAGGAAATTAAGGACAGGCCAAAGTCCCACCACCCAACACCTCCAGGAGTTGTTGGTGGCTTATGATCTTAGTAAGTCCTCAGAGACTGAAGGGGTAGGAGCAGAGGGTGGGCCAGCAGATGAGGAAGGGGCCAGGGGTACCACTACCCCAGCCCCCTCTGAAACTGACCAGGAGGGTGACAATGACCCTGACCTGGAGAACCCAATCCCTTCTGGGGAAGATGAAGATGAGGATCTAGAGAACCACACCTTTGTCCCCCCAGGAAGGATTATGAGTGTGCACAGAAAGTCTAGGTCTCCTTCTCAGGAGTCTAACCACTCTGGCACCTCAATAGGGAGCTCTGTCTCATCTCATAGGAGAGAATCCTCTCATGAGAGAAGAAAGAGGCTAGTCCAGTATGAGGAAACTCAGCTGGAACTCAGAAAAAAGCAATTAGCTTTAGATAGAGAATCCCTAGATCTCCTTAGAGAGAGAAGAAAGTTGGGACTAGAGTCCCATGGTGGCAACAATATCCCTAGAGATAGGGACAGGTCTTATGACCATAGAAACCTAAACAAGATTGTCCCTCCCTACCAGAGTGGGGATGACATCCACAAATGGATAACTGCACTGGAGAGGGCCTGTAAAGTTCAGAAGGTCCCCCAGAGGCAGTGGGCAGCAATCTTGTGGCTCTCCTTTGCAGACAAAGGTAGAGACAAGCTCCTCACTGTAAGAGAAGAGGATGCTGACAATTACACAGTCTTGAAGAGTGCTCTGATAGATGGGTTTGGCCTAACCACTGAACAGTATATGTTGAAGTTCAGAGACACCCAAAAGCTCAGACTCAAGACTGGGTGGATTTTGTAGATTGTGCTACAAAGGCTCTGGAAGGTTGGATACATGGCAACAAAGTGCATGACTTTTTAGGATTGTACAATTTGATTATGAGGGAGCAGATCCTTAATAATTGTCAAAACCAGCTTTTGCACCAGTATCTGGTGGACTCTGATCTGACCTCTCCCCAAGAATTGGGAAAGAAGGCAGACAAATGGGTCAGAACCAGAGTAAAAACTAGAAATCAGGGTGGTGACCAGAAGAAAGATTCTACTAAGTCCCTAGAGAAAGGTGGGGATAAATCTAAGGATAAGTCCCCTACAGGGCCCCAAAATTCCTCTTCTGGGGGTGGGTCCCAAACTCCTTCCTCTCCTGAAAAGAAACCCTATTGCCATGTCTGTAAAAAGCCTGGGCACTGGAAAACTGATCCCAGTTGCCCCAGGATTGGCAATAAGGAAAATGTTCCTCCCACAACTACTACCACCCCTCCTGGTACTACCAGTAGTAATCCTCCAGTTGGGAGTAGTGCACCCAAAAGTTAGGTGCTTTTGCAAGAGGAACAGAGGTGGGCCCTAGTTTAGACAGGGACCCCTCAACAGACTCCTCTGACTCTGATGGTGGTATAGGATTTGCCACCTTTACCATGGGTCCCATAGCATTGGGCAGGTACAGATTGGAGCCAATAATTAATGGTCAGAAAGCTGTGGCATTTAGGGACACAGGGGCTAGTGTCACCATGGTGGCAGGAAACTAGTCCCCCCTCACCAGCTTTTACCTGAGTTTAAATACCAGGTGACCAACATTGATGGTGTCAGAACAGATCACCCCATGGCCATAGTCAATCTCAGCTGGGAGGGGTCACAGGCCCAAAAGAGTGGCAGTGTCCCCAACCCTACCTGTAGATTGCCTGATGGGCAATGATTTGGAAATTTCAGCCTGGGCTGAAGTTGAACACCAAACCCATCTTAGGATGTTGGGCGTCCCTGCAAAGGTTAGTGGGGCTGTGATGGCCACAGCCCCAGCCCAAGAATTTGGAGAGATGGAGCCTGAAAGAATGGCCCACTCTCCCCCAAAAGAGAGCAAAAGGGTTGAAGAAAAGTCTTCTTCCCCCAGACAGTAGGTAAGGGTCAGCCTCCTCAGGGAACTGACCCTACCCCTAGTGAAGGAACTGCCACAGAGGTAGTCAGGCCTGGCCTGGCCACACCCCTGATGGCAGAGGACCCTTCCAAGGTGGTACCCAGTCTGGAGCAGGTAACCTGCCCCTCTCTACCCTGCCTCAGTCAGCCCAGGGCTGCAGAGGTCAGGGAGGTCAGTGGACCCCCCCGGGCCCCCTGTCCAGAGGAAGCCCCCCATCAGCAGATTAGGGGCACCCAGTCTAGTAGCCCTATTCAGGTAAAAATTCCTCTACACACTGAGGGATCCCCCATACCTTTATGTAGGGACCTCCCCCAGAAGGACTCTGGTAGGCAAGGGCAAACCTGGGACCAGAAGGTTCCAAACCTGCCATGTCCCTCCAGTAGTCCATCCAAAGGGACCCAACCCCCAGCTGTAGGCAGCCAAAGGTTGACCCTTAGAGCCAAGTGCAACTCAGTCATGGAAAGACAGGCATACATGGTGACCAGTGATCTGAGGAAGCTGAGGCCAACATTCCTAGGGCCTCACTTCTCTACTCAGACACCTCACCAGCCTTGTACTTTACCTAAGCACACCACAGGTAGTGATTCCCCATGGTGGAGACCCTCTCATACCCTTAGGGTGAGGGATTGCTTAGTGGACAATAAGACAGGGGGCAACCATGCTAGTGCAGGTGCTTCCTTATATGACCACTTAGTCAATGAAGGCTCAACTGGCCAAGGTTAGCCTTATCTCCTTTCGTTTGGGGGGGTTATGTAGGAAGGTGGAATCTGACTATATGGTTGCCCCCACTTTTTTATGGTGTTTTGCTGGTTTATGACTTAGTTGGACTGGGATCCTGCTATTCAGGGCCCCAGTCTATCTGCTTTCTCTGTAAAATGGTTTCCATGTGCCTTAGGCACATCTCTGATTGGAATCTGGAGTGCCCTTATAAGTCCCTAGTATATGGTACACTATGTACCAAGGGCATAGGTACCTCAGAGGCCTACCAGGGGCTGCAGCACGTATTGTGCCACCCCTGGAAGGCCATCCAAACTGACACCACAGGTCTGCTACTGCAGCCTGGGTAAGGTGGTGCATGCACCCCTTACTGTGATATAGGTTACCTATATCACTAAATACATACACACATATAAACCTATAAGTCACTCCTAAGGCAGGCCTTATCAATCCTAAAGGCAGAGTGCATGGTTCCTATGTGAGAGGTTGCCCCTGCATGAGCAGGGCCCCTCTGCAGCGTTCGGAGACCATCTCTGATGCTGTTTGTAGTGCAGCCTGACCACATACTCTTAAACGCATTATATCCTCGCGGTAAAATGCTAACTATGGAATGGCTGCACCTAAACATGTCGTGTTTGGTGTCAAACATCTTGGAATACTACCCCCCGCCAATCCTGGCGGCGGGGGTAGCATTCCACCCTTCTAGAGGGAAAGGCATGTTAACTCTGACGAGTCCGGTAACTTCTTTCCAGAGCCCTGGCATCACAAAATGGATGCTGCTGCCACAGACACGAGTCTGGCCTCCTGCTGCTGGACGAAACTCCGGCAGGGGAGGCCTGGACAATAGGTTTCCTGTCCCAGGGAGGTGTGACCACCTCCCCAGACAGGACAATGTGTATTGGGGCTGGGCGGGAGCACTTTCGGGTGCTTTGAAGTCCTGCACTGGGGGCACATTTGGTGTCCCTGTGCATACCCCAGTTCAAACCGGATCAGGGGCTTGCAGCCCCTGCTTTGGCGCGAACTGGACAAAGGAAAGGGGTGTAGCCACCCCTCTGCCCTGACCCACCCATAGGTGGGGCCACAGAGTAGTCCATCCCCTATTTTTGGAATAAAGGTAGGAACCCAGTCCTTAGGACTTTAGATTATACCTGGACGAAACTCTGAAACAGAATCCTGGACCTTCGACGCTCTACTCACGATTAGAGGACTGAAGAATCTCCCTTGGGGTCAAGGAGTGACTCCCCTGCTTGGCAGGCACCAAAGAAGCATCTGTCCGGTTCGCATTACTGAAGCTCCCGTCGGACGCCGAAGTCATCGCATCACCAGAGGTGGATTCTCAGACTTCCCCGAGGCTACCCTTAGTCCCCAGCAAAGCTGAGGCCCGTGGCTATCGTGGGTGACGTGAGACCGTGACCCCTGGACACCGAGCACACTTGCAAGTGCACCATCTTCTGGGTCTCCCAAGAAGTCGTGCTTTGGGCTCCGAGTAGCCCTAGCCTCCAGCACCACCTGCACCGAAGATCACTGGCCCCCACTCCACGAGTGTCCTGTAAGCCAGCTCCACGTGCGGCGTCACGAGGCTCCTTCGCGGTCGCTAGCCCGTTGGCTAGTAGCCCTTACCGAAGGCCAATCTTTTCTTTACTTGGCAGTCTGGTTGCTCCAGGCCTGCCCTCACTTACCCTTGCTGGGTGAGTTCCCCAGACCTTGCTGGTCTGCATCATCGACGATCTACATCTTACTCGAGACTTGCCGTTGCCAAGGCCTGTTGGGTCCAATCTGGTCGCCGACACCTCTGCACTCGACAGACATCGAGCAACAGCCCGAATCCTGCTCCTGGTCGCCGACAACGCCTCCCGGACCTCGTGGCTGAAGAGTCAAGACGACCGTCAACAAACTTGAAGCACTCGACATCGGTGGGCATCTGTCCATCGCCCCCTGGTCACTGGCTAGTGACCCAGACTCTGTCCCCTCTGCTTTCAGGTTCTTCAGAACTCCGATCCACTCTTGGATCCACCCGGACACTTTTCTCCTAGTCGCCAGCAGCACTTTGCAGCAGATCGCCATAAGAAACGACGACGAAACCCGACCCCGAAAGGCACCTATGCACCCGGCTTCCCTGGGTGAGGTAACACGAGTACTCCGGTGCTCCCGTGGGTAGAGACTCTTCAAAGTCCTAGATCTCAAAGGGTTTTGTCCTAGTCCTCTTTAAAGTGTCCCTTTCCTCTATTTTCCCGATCCCGACTTTCTCCATAGAAGTTAACGGCGTATCGCGGTTGTGTATTTACACTGCACGCGTCTCCCGTGGGTCCCCTGTGTCACTACCTTGGGTGGTTCCTTGTGGTCCAAGCACTTCTAGAGGCTCTAGGCCTAGTGTCTAGTTCAGTCGTGGTTCGCATACCACTTTATTGGTATATGGTTTGGTACGCCCCTAGGGCCCAAACGTGTATTTGTGCTATTACTGTGATTTAAGATCTTATAACCTATGTACTTCGAACTCTAGCCTCATAAAGAGACTAGAGGGGTGTGTTTAGTAATAAATACATATATTTTGAATATATACCTGGTGTGGTGCTCTTTCATTTGGTCACCCAAGAGATTATAGACTGGTAAAACAAGCTGCTTTACATTCCTTCAAGACTTAGCCTGAAGGCTGCTCTCCACAGCTACCACTAGGATAGCTTTCAATAAGGTTGTCTTTAACCTACCTACCATAAGAGTCGATTTGGACTGGTGCAAGGTGCCCACTATAATTAGTGGACAGCATATGCCAGGCCAACTTCTCACAACACCCAGTCAGACCACCTGGTGCACTCATGAAGTGGACACTGGGGACAGTCTGCCTATTAAAAATAAGATTTATAGGCAACCTGACCATGTCAGGGACTGTATCAGGACTGAAGTCCAGAAAATGTTGGATTTGGGAGTTATTGAACCCTCAGATAGCCTTTGGGCTAGTCCAGTGGTCCTTGTGCCAAAACCTCACACCAGTGGTGGAAAAAGAGAGATGAGGTTTTGTGTGGACTACAGGGGTCTCAATGCAGTCACTAGGACTGATGCCCATCCAATACCCAGGGCAGATGAGCTAATAGATACTTTGGCCTCAGCCAAATATCTCAGCACATTTGACCTGACAGCTGGCTACTGGCAGATCAGACTAGCTGATGCTGCAAAGCCAAAAACAGCATTCTCAACCCCTAGTGGGCATTATCAATTTGTGGTGATGCCCTTTGGTCTGAAGAATGCACCTGCCACTTTCCAGAGGTTGGTGAATACAGTCCTCACAGGTCTGGAAGCCTATAGTGCAGCATATCTAGATGATATTGCTGTCTTTAGCTCCACCTGGGAGGATCACCTGGTCCACCTCAGGAATGTTTTACAGGCCCTGCAAAAGGCAGGCCTGACTATCAAGGCCACCAAGTGCCAGATAGGGCAGAGTCAGGTTGTGTACCTGGGCCACCTTGTGGGTGGAGGCCAGGTTCAACCTTTGCAGAGCAAGATCCAGACTGTTATATCCTGAGTTTTACATTCATATGTAATCAGCCTAGGTCTTCCTAGCTGCTCAGCCAGAGTGAGAGATGGCAACGGAATGTTGGTGTGAATGTGATGAATGGAATGCCTGGGTGCCTGTGTGGATGAGTGGATGACAGTTGGAGATGGGCTGAGCAGCTAGGCAGGCTGCTCCTGGTGGGACTGGTGTAGGAGATGCAGGAGCTGTTACATGGCTGAACCTTGATTGATACCACATGACCTGGAACTAATAAAGAAGACTTAGAAACTTACAACATGGCTACCAGTGTCTTCATGTACAGAATACAACACAGACCATCATGGACTGGACTGCTCCAACTACCCAGACTCATGTGAGAGCCTTCTTAGGCCTGACTGGGTACTATAGGAGATTTGTCAAGGGGTATGGATCAATAGGGACACCCCTGAATGACTTAACTTCCAAGAAAATGCCCAAAAAGGTTCAGTGGACAGTTAGCTGTCAAAAGGCATTTGATGACCTGAAGCAGGCCATGTGCACTGCTCCCATTCTACAGAGTCCTGATTACTCCAAGAAGTTCATTGTTCAAACTGATGCATCTGAATTGGGGGTAGGGGCTGTACTGTCACAATTGAATGAAGAAGGTCAGGATCAGCCAGTAGCTTTCATTAGCAGAAGGCTGACCCCTAGAGAAAACGTTGGTCAGCCATTGAGAGGGAGGCCTTTGCTGTGGTCTGGGCTCTGAAGAAGTTGAGGCCATACTTGTTTGGTACTCACTTCCTTGTTCAAACAGACCATAAGCCCCTCTTATGGCTAAAACAAATGAAGGGTGAAAACCCCAAACTGCTTAGGTGGTCCATTTCCCTACAGGGGATGGACTTCACAGTGGAACATAGACCTGGGAGTAACCATGCCAATGCAGATGGACTCTCTAGGTACTTCCACTTAGAACATGAAGACTTAACTGGGCAAGGTTAGTTTAATGTCCCTACGTTTGGGGGGGTTGTGTAGGAGAGTAGGATCTGCTTTACATGGGTACCCCCACTTTTTGCTGATGCTTCACTGTTTTTCGACCTTAGTCTGGCTGGGGCCCTGCTAATCAGAACCCCAGCCTCGCTGCTTCCTCTCTAAAATGGTTTCCATGTGCCTTAGGCACATCTCTGATTGGAATCTGGAGTGCCCTTATAAGTCCCTAGTATATGGTATACTATGTACCAAGGGCATAGGTACCTCAGAGGCCTGCCAGGGGCTGCAGCATGTATTGTGCCACCCCTGGAAGGCCATCCAAACTGACACCACAGGTCTGCTACTGCAGCCTGGGTAAGGAGGTGCATGCACCCTGTTGTAAATGACTTCTGCCTTAAATAGGGAATATCACCTAGCCCTTCCTTTGTGTCCTATCCCAGTTCCCTCTCAGAACCCTTGTAAAGTTCTAATGTGCCCTCGAGACCAAGCGGGATTCCAGACAGGACAGTTGGAGTCTGGTCAGCTGGTGAGGTGCTTGCTTTGTCCGTTCCTGCCAATAAACTTCACCTACCTGTTAAGAAGCCGGCGTTGTCTCTTCATTCAATTTACCTCAATTTGGCGACGAGTTCCAGTGCTGACCAGACAGCAGAGCACGCCTTCTTCCGCCTTCTTCCACCTTCTTCAACCAAATACGACCGGACAAGCAGCACCCCCAACAAAAGAATCCATCGTGCACTGCATCGCCATCCATCTTGGTAACGAGTCATCCCCATTGACTCGCTCGCCACGGAGATAAGTCATTTTATGCGTTTTGGGACATCTCGACAACAACCCTGACGTCATCTGGCCAACGGTGAGTCACCGCGCGCTCTCTACCGTGCTCGTGCCATGCATTGCCAAGTTCTTCGTTGCTAGGGCGCTACGCTTATGTCTCAGCGTTCCCTATAGCAGAGTGCGACCGCCTCCACCGGGATCCTTCACGCATATGCGTAACGCAGTGACGTCAGCGCGCAACGTGACTCCATTTTAAAAAAAAAAGAGGAAAACTTTATTTCCGAGCATCTCCGTGTTCTGCAACACCAGCGTTGCGAGAGTTGGTAACCACGGTTACAGGGATCGGTGATTAACCATTTGTTTGTGCCCAGTTTTGAAGCACAAACAAGAAAGTTCAAGTGTGTTGGCCTCACGGTGACACGCTCACCTTGTACTGGAAAACCATTTTTTCTCATACTTCAAGAGTCCAGTTCTTCTTAAATTACACCTTGGTTTTAGGTGGTTACACCTCTTGTGCTTAATAGCGAATTACACACAATTGTTGGTGCCATCACTTCAGTGCCTTTGTCTTAATTTGTTTTTACTGGCGTTAAGTACCATTAAATCGAATAGTCATGGCACAACAAGTCGCAGTAACTCTACCTCCACAATTCCTCAGCGAACCAGGTACACCGTCAACTTCATGGGAAGATTGGATTGTCATGTTTGACAATTATCTAGATGCTCTTGATGGGCAAGAGTTTTCTGCCAAGCGGAAAAAACATTACTATTAAGTGCCTTAGGCAAGGAGGGTCAACGAGTATTCAAGTACCTTCCTCATGCCTTACAATCCAGCAGCATGTCTTCACCTGATGAGTACAAAGAGGCTGTAGCGAGACTTGAAGTAAGGTTTTCCAAAGAAGAGAATTTGGTCATGAACAGATTTAAGTTCTACACACACAAACAACGCAACGAGGAATCCATTGACGATTTTGTTGCACGCTTACGTGAACTTTCAGTGAAATGTAATTTTGGTGCAATGGCAGATGAGCTGATTCGCGATCAGCTCATTGTTCAATGTAATAATAGAAAGATACAAGAGAGACTGTGGGCGGCCAAAAACCCCTCCTTAAACTTAGCCATAGATTTGGCAAAAGTGGTCGAAGAGTCAGAAAGATGTATGAGAGAAATACAAAAATGTAGCTCGCAGCAGCAAATCTCTGAGGTGTCTGAGAAACTCTTGTATGAATGTGAACCTGTTGAGGATGAATTAGTGGCTATGGTAAAGTCAAAAGGAAAAGCTTTCAAAAGAGAAGTAACTCCAGCAAATTCCCAATTAAGTTTTGCTCAAGATGTGGTAGTAATACACATACCTCTGATGCAAGATTTTGTTTTGCAAATAACAAAGAATGTCTAAAGTGTGGCAAGTTGGGTCATTTTTCAAAGATGTGTAGAAACAAAAGCAGACCTAAAGTAGCGGTCATTGAAGAGTGTGCTATTGAAATCAAAAGAGATAGAGATAAAATCCTGGTCGTTGATGATCCAGATGTCTTTACTTGTAATGAAAGGAGAGAGAAGAGACCGAAAGCTGAATTTACTGTTAATGGTCATGTTGTAACTCTGATGGTGGATACTGGTTCAAGATATACAATAATACCGGAGTTCATGTTCAAGAAGGAGTGGGGTGTTATGCAACTTAAAGATAGTGATATTTCCCCCACTGGATATCAGGGAGAAAATATAGAACTGTTGGGTTACTTTGAAGCTGACATCTCTTTTATGCATAGGTCCACTAATGGCAAGGTTTCTGTTTCTGTTGATGGTCCACCCATCCTGGGTTGGATCCACCAATATGACTTGCACATCATAGTCAATCCCAGAGCACCCAACCAAGTTATGGTAGTTGATGACCATTCTCTTGATGAGATTTTACTTGATACAAGCAGAGTTTTTAGAGACGAGTTGGGTGAACTGAAGGGGTATGTGCATAAAATTCAGTTGAAGAATGATGTTATCCCAATTCAACACAAAGTGAGGAGAGTTCCTCTTGCAGTCAGAGAGGAGGTTAAAATGGTAATAGATGAAATGCTTCAGGGAGGCATCATTGAGCCTGTGGAGGCTTCCACATGGGTTTCTCCGGTGGTAATCACGCAAAAGGCTGATCACAAAATTAGATTCTGTGTGGATCTAAGATCCCTGAACAAAAATGTTGTAGCGGACACATTTCCCCTTCCAAATATCGGTGAGTTGGTATTCACCTTGCAGGGTGCAAAGTACTTCTCTAAATTAGATTTGAAGAGCGCGTATCATCAAATCCGCCTTCATGATGATTCAAAACACTTAACAGCGTTCATAACCACAGAGGGTACTTTTCAATTCACCAGACTTCCCTTTGGTCTTATCTCTGCTGCTAGTGTTTTTCAGCGTATAGTAACAGAGATCTTCAAAGGGATTAGGAAAGCAGTGTTTTTCCAAGATGATATACTGGTCTTCGGTGATACCATCTTGGAGCACAACCAAGTACTCAATTCTGTGTTGAAGAGAATAGACAATGCAGGTTTGACACTATGTAAAGAGAAATGTGCCTTCTTGGTTCAACACATAGAGTATTTAGGTTATGAGATCTCAGCCCAAGGTGTTAAGCCAAAGAAAAACCTTTTAGAGGCCATACAAACAGCCCCATGTCCTTCTGACAAGGACCAGCTCCGTTCATTCATGGGTCTAGTAGAGTTCTACTCAAAATTTGTGAGGAACTTCTCAGACAAAACATTTACCTTGCGTCTGTTACTAAAAAAAGGAGCCAAATTTGCATGGGATGAATCTCATACCAATTGTTTCAATGAAATTAAAAAAGAATTGTGTGAGGCTAAAGTTCTAGCTCCTTTTGACATCAGGCGTACATCTGTGTTGATGGTAGATGCCAGTGGTACTGGTTTGGGCGCGGTACTGTTACAAAAATATCCTGAAGGAGAGAAAACCATTGCATTTGCCTCTCGCCCCTTTCACTCTCCGAACAAAATTATTCGGTTATTGAAAAAGAGGCACTTGCTGCTGCGTGGGGTGTACACTATTTTAGAACTTACTTGTGGGGTACCAAGTTCAAAATCAAAACAGATCACAAACCTTTGGTTACCGTTCTGTCTCCAGGTGGCGCTGGCAAAGGTTCTCCTAGACTAGCAAGACTAGCTTCTAGACTTCAGGAATATCAATATGACATTTCATACATACAAGGTTGGCGCAATGTACAAGCTGATTGTCTCTCTAGGTTATCAGTCAAGAGTAGCGAGGCCAATGATGATTTCTCTGATACTCATGAAGAAGGTGCAGTAGCCTTTGTCCATGATGTTGTAGCTCTGAGTGATGGTACTTTCACCAAGGAAGAATGGTGTTCCGCAATGGAGAAAGACCATGTTCTCATTAAGGTCATGGATCTTGTCAGATTGGGTACCAGGCGTGAGAGTTGTGTTTTACCCTCTGTCCGCCCTTTTCTTAAGGTTATTGATGAGCTTTCTGTGTTTGGTCACAGTATTCTAATGAGAGGTGATAGATTCATTCCACCATTCAGTTTAAGGCCGACTTTACTGAAAATTGCTCATGAAGGACACCTAGGGCAGACACTCACGCAGCGCAGGCTTAAAGCAGATTTTTGGTGGCCTGCCATGGACGCACAAGCTGCATCTTGGGTTGAGAGTTGTCAGGCTTGTAGAGAAGGAGAAAAAAGACTTAAAATTGTTTCTAGTCCAACTATGGGTCACATTGATACCCCTAACCAACCATGGCATAGTGTGTGCCTCGATTTCATAGGGCCAATGGATGAATTGCCAGGTACTCATCGTTTTGCTATAGTTGTGGTTGACATATTTTCAAAGTGGCTTACAGTTAAATTTGTCAAAGATATCACCACTGATTGTACCATATTATTTCTCAAAGACTTATTTCACGAGGAAGGTTTTCCCACAATACTCATAACTGATAATGGCACACAACTAACATCCAATAAAATGCGTATGTTTTTGTCTAGTTGTGGTGTGGCTCATCATCGCACGTCTCTCTACAATCCCCAAGGGAATGGCGTGTGTGAGAGAGCTAACAGGGTTGTTAAAGGCATCATACAGATGACATGTGCTTCTGGGTTTTTTTCCAATGAAGTTGTTCAAGAGATGGTATGGGCTTATCGAACCACTGCTCATAAACAAGATAGTAAGTCTCCCTTTGAGCTTATGCGAGGTAGACGTCCTGGTACCAAACTTGCACCCTCTTGGCTGAAAAGTTGTTTAGTCAAGGGTGTTCACTCGGAACCGATCACCGGTACCTCTTACTCAATTTCCTCTGGCGATCTTGTCAAGGTCAAACCGGGAGAGTGACCAAAGGCCTATCTAAGTTTAGGGGCCCCTTTTTAGTTAAACAAGCTTTTCCCCACTATGTAGTTTTGGACAATGGTGAAAAGTGGAATTTGCGCAGAGTAGCATTGTATCGCAAATCTACAGCCACAAACGATGCTTTTCAATTGGCCCATCCTTCTCAGTCAAACAGCGGCTATATGCTATCCATCCCTGAGGAGGTTACCACACCTCCAGTGGTGTGTTGTCGTAGGGGGAAGGTGGTGGTGATGCTTTCAATCACAGTAATGTTTGCGAACAGTTGGATCACAGTAACGGTCCTTCTACTACGAATGATGCTCCACATCATGTTTCTTCATCCAGTGACTTTAGAAGTTCAAGGTCTCGCAGACTTCCATTGTACTTAAATGATTATATATGTTAGTGTTCCTTGGTACCATTCCCCAACCTATGCTCTTCGTTATCCTAAGGGAAGGAGATGTGTTGTAAATGACTTCTGCCTTAAATAGGGAATATCACCTAGCCCTTCCTTTGTGTCCTATCCCAGTTCCCTCTCAGAACCCTTGTAAAGTTCTAATGTGCCCTCGAGACCAAGCGGGATTCCAGACAGGACAGTTGGAGTCTGGTCAGCTGGTGAGGTGCTTGCTTTGTCCGTTCCTGCCAATAAACTTCACCTACCTGTTAAGAAGCCGGCGTTGTCTCTTCATTCAATTTACCTCACACCCCTTACTGTGATATAGGTTACCTATATCACTATATACATACACACATATAAACCTATAAGTCACTCCTATGGCAGGCCTTATCAATCCTGAAGGCAGAGTGCGTGGTTCCTATGTGAGAGGGTGCCCCTGCATGAGCAGGGCCCCTCTGCAGCGTTCGGAGACCCTTCTCTGATGCTGTTTGTAGTGCAGCCTGACCATATACTCTTAAGCGCATTATAACCTCGCGTTAAATGCTAACTTTGGAATGGCTGCACCGAAACATGTCGTGTTTGGTGTCAAACATCTTGGAATAATACCCCCCCGCCAATTCTGGTGGTGGGGGTAGCATTCCACCCTTCTAGAGGGAGAGACATGTTAACCCTGGCCTGGCCGGTAACTTCTTTCTAAAGCCCTGGCATCACAAAATGGATGCTGCTGCCACAGACACAAGTCTGGCCTCCAGCTGCTGGACGAAACTCCGGCAGGGAGGCCTGGACAATAGGTTTCCTGTCCCAGGGAGGTGTGACCACCTCCCCAGACAGGATAGTGTGTATTGGGGCTGGGCGGGAGCACTTTCGGGTGCTTTGAAGTCCTGCACTGGGGGCACACTTGGTGTCCCTGTGCATACCCCAGTTCAAACCGGATCAGGGCTTGCAGCCCCTGCTTTGGCGTGAACTGGACAAAGGGAAAGGGGTGTAGCCACCCCTCTGCCCTGACCCACCCATAGGTGGGGCCACAGAGTAGTCCAACCCCTAAACTTAGTATAAGTATAGGAACCCAGTCCTTAGGACTTTAGATTATCCCTGGATGAAACTCTGACACAGAATCCTGGACCTTCGACGCTCTACTCAAGACTAGAGGACAGAAGAATCTCCCTTGGGGTCAAGGAGTGACTCCCCTGCTTGGCAGGCACCAAAGAAGCAATTGTCCGGTCTGCATCGCCTAAGCTCCCGTCGGACGCCGAAGTCTTTGCATCACCAGAGGTGGATTTCCAGACTTCCCCGAGGCTGCCCTGAGTTCCCAGCAAAGCTGAGGCCCGTAGCTGTCGTGGGTAACGTGGAACCGTGACCCCTGGACACCGCACGCATTTGCTAGTGCATCCTCTTCTGGGTCTCCCACGAAGTCGTGCTTTGGGCTCCGAGTAGCCCTAGCCTCCAGCACCAACTGCACCGAAGATCACTGGCCTCCACTCCACGAGTGTTCTGTGAGCCAGCTCCACGTGCGGCGTCACGAGGCTCCTTCGCGGTCGCTAGCCCGTTGGCTAGTAGCCCTTAACGAAGGCCAATCTTTTTCTATCTTGGCATCCTGGTTGCTCCAGGCCTGCCCTTACTTACCCTTGCTGGGTGAGTTCCCCAGACCTTGCTGGTCTGCACCATCGACGATCTTCCTCTGCATCGAGACTTGCCGTTGCCAAGGCTTGTTGGGTCCAATCCGGTCGCCAGCACCTCAGCACTCGACAGACATCGTGTACCAGCCCGAATCCTGCTCCTGGTTGCCAACAACGCCTCCTGGACCTCGTGGCTGAAGAGACAAGACGAATGTCAACGCACCTGAAGCACTCGACATCGGTGGGCATCTGTCCATCGCCTTCCTGGTCACTGGCTAGTGACCCAGACTCTGTCCCCTCTGCTTTCAGGTTCTTCAGAACTCCGATCCACTCTTGGATCCACCCGGACACTTTTCACTTGGTCGCCAGCAGCACTTTGCAGCAGATCGCCATTCAAATCGACGACGAAACCCGACCCCGAAAGGCACCTATGCACCCGGCTTCCCTGGGTGAGGTAACACGAGTACTCCGGTGCTCCCGTGGGTAGAGACTCTTCAAAGTCCTAGATCTCAAAGGGTTTGGTCCAAGTCCTCTTTTAAGTGTCCCTTTTCTCTAATTTCCCGATCACGACTTTCTCCATAGAAGTCAACGGCGTATCGCGGTTGTGTATTTACACTGCACGCGTCTCCCGTGGGTCCCCTGTGTCACTACCTTGGGTGGTTCCTTGTGGTCCAAGCACTTCTAGAGGCTCTAGGCCTAGTGTATAGTTCAGTCGTGGTTTTTATACCACTTTATTGGTATATGGTTTGGTACGCCCCTAGGGCCCAAACGTGCATTTGTGCTATTACTGTGTTTAAATAACTTCTAACTTATGTACTTCGAACTCTAGCCTCATAAAGAGACTAGAGGGTGTGTTTAGCAATAAATACATATATTTTGAATATATACCTGGTGTGGTGCTCTTTCATTTGATCACTCAAGAGATTATAGACTGGTAAAACAAGCTGCTTTACATTCCTTCAAGACTTAGCCTGAAGGCTGCTCTCCATAGCTACCACTAGGATAGCTTTCAATAAGGTTGTCTTTAACCTATCTCCAATAAGGGGTTGTTTGGACTGGTGCAAGGTGCCCACTATAATTAGTGGACAGCATATGCCAGGCCAACTTCTCACATTGGTGTGCAGCGTGTGGGATTCCAGCTTGCTATTGTTTTACCAGATAATCTCAATTGAATTGATCAACTGAAAACCACTAAAGGTACCTAAGGTACATATAATTTAAGCTTAGAATACAGTAAGTTCTACTGAACTTAGAGTTGTGTGTTAAGGGATAGCACAACCCTTTCTACAACTCAAGAGAGTTTAGTAGGCCACACAAGAGTAGGTAGTGCATACACCACACCACACTAGTAATGTCTTTAAGGGCAGGATCCAAAGAATCCTTGCAGGAAGCCATTGAGCTTCCACCCTCCAAGTATGATACACTCCCATTCTTGGAATTGAGAGCTTTATGCAACTTGAGAAAAATAAGGACAGGCCAAAGCCCCACCACCCAACACCTCAAGGAGTTGTTGGTGGCTTATGACCTTAGTAAGCCCTTGGGGACTGAAGGGGTAGGAGCTGAGGGTGGGGCAGATGATGAGGTTGGGAATGGGGGTACCAGTACCCCCAGCCCCCCTCTGAAACTGGCCAGGAGGGCGACAATGGCCCTGACCTGGATAATCCAACCCCTCCAGAGGAAGAGGAAGAGGAGGATCAGAATGATGCCCCCTTTGTCCCCCAGGAAGGATTGTGAGTGTGCCCAGAAGGTCTAGATCTTCTTCTTAGGAGTCTAACCACTCTGGCACCTCAATAGGGAGCTCTGTCTCATCTCATAGGAGGGAATCCTCTCATGAGAGAAGAAAGAGGCTGGTTCAATATGAGGAAGCTCAGCTTGAACTCAAAAAGAAGCAACTAGCCATAGACAGGGAGTCCCTAGATCTCTTTAGAGAGAGAAGAAAGTTGGGACTAGAGTCCCATGGTGGCAGCCATATCCCTAGAGATAGGGAAAGGTCCTATGACCATAGGAACCTGAGCAAGATTGTCCCTCCCTATCAGAATGGGGATGACATCCACAAGTGGATAACTGCTCTAGAGAGGGCCTGTAAGGTACAGAAGGTCCCTCAGGAGCAGTGGGCAGCAATCTTGTGGCTCTCCTTTGCTGACAAAGATAGAGATAAGCTCCTCACTGTTAGAGAGGAGGATGCTGATAATTACAAGGTCTTGAAGAGTGCTCTTATTGATGGGTTTGGCCTAACCACTGAACAGTACAGGTTGAAGTTCAGAGATATCCAAAAAGCACAGACTCAAGACTGGGTAGACTATGTGGATTGTTCTGCCAAGGCTCTGGAAGGCTGGTTGATGGGCAGTAAGGTGTGTGACTTCTCAGGATTGTACAATCTGATAATGAGGGAGCAGATTATTAATAACTGTCAAAATCAGCTGTTGCATCAATACCTGGTAGACTCTGATCTGACCTCTCCCCAAGAATTGGGAAAGAAGGCAGACAAATGGGTCAGAACCAGGGTGAAGCAGAAGGTACAGAACCAAGGTGGGGAAACCAAGAAGCAAGATGCTAAGAACTCTGACAAGGGTGGGGAGAAGGGTAAAGATCAAAAGTCTTCATCAGGCCCCCAAAAATCTTCTTCTGGTGGGGATTCACAGTCTACCAAAGGGAAAGGCCAAAGAAAACCATGGTGCAAGGTCTGTAAGCAAAAGACCCACTGGACCAGTGATTGCACCAAGTCCAAAGACTCCAGTCCAGCACCCACCAATGCCCCTAAGGCACCTGTTCCCCCTAGTACAGTTGGTGGGAGTGCTCCAGCCAAGGGTTTAGTAGGGTTCACCCTGGGTACTGAGTTGGGCTCTGACCTAGTCAGAGAACTGACTCAGGCTGTGTTAGTCTGTGATGGAGTCATGGATGTGACCTCCACTGTGAGTCCCAGTAATCTGGGCAAGTACAGACAACAGCCTTTAATCAATGGACGTGAGGCTTTGGCATTTAGGGACACTGGGGCAAGTGTCACAATGGTGACACAAGACCTTGTGAATCCTGGGCAAGTTATACTTGGTGAGATGTACCAAGTGACCAATGCTAGCAATGTCAGAACAGACCATACTCTGGCAGTTGTTAACTTCTCCTGGGGAGGGGTAACTGGCCTTAAGAAGGTTGTGGTAAGTGCAAACCTACCAGTCGAATGCTTGCTTGGCAATGACTTAGAGACTTCTGCTTGGGCAGAAGTGGAGCTCAGGACCCATGCAGAAATGCTGGGGATCCCTGCAGATGTGTTTGCTGTGACCAGGTCACAAGCCAAAATGTCTAGCACTGAACAGGCCTTGGATTCTGGAAGAATGGACCAAGTGCCTTCCAAGAGGAGGAGTAGTAGGGTTAAGGCAGTGCCTTCCCCCTTGGCTCAGGAGGAAGATCAGTCCCTTGAGGGGGATGATCTCAGCCCTGAAGAAGGAACTGTCCCAGAGGACTTGAACCTGACCAGGTTGAGTTCTTGGGGACAGGGGGACCTTCTAGGGCAGATCTGAGCCAGGAGCAGCAGAGCTGCCCCTCCCTTGAACCCCTCAGACAGCAAGCTGCTGCTGAGGCTGCTGGGAAAGCTAGTGGTCCCCATACAGTGTATTGGGATGATGGACTCCTGTACTCAGAGAGTAGAGACCCCAAGCCTGGTGCTACCAGGAGGTTGGTAATACCTCTGAAGTTCAGGGGCTTCCTATTGACCCTAGCCCATGATATTCCCTTAGCAGGTCACCTGGGCCAGAACAAGACTTGGGACAGAATTGTCCCTCACTTTCACTGGCCCCACATGTCTGAAGACAGTAAGGAGTTTTGTCGCTCCTGTGTAACCTGCCAAGCCAGTGGCAAGGCAGGTGGCACTACAAAGGCCCCCTGATACCACTACCTGTGGTGGGGGTGCCCTTTGAAAGGGTAGGGATTGACATTGTTGGTCCCATGGATCACCAAACAGCCTCTGGGCACAGGTTTATCCTGGTGGTAGTGGATCATGCCACCAGGTACCCAGAAGCTATTCCCCTCAGGACCACTACAGCACCTGTGGTGGCAAGGGCCCTCCTGGGAATTTTCTCAAGGGTGGGCTTTCCTAAGGAGGTAGTCTCAGACAGGGGTGCTAACTTCATGTCTGGGTACTTAAAAGCAATGTGGAAGGAGTGTGGAGTGACTTATAAGTTCACCACCCCTATCACCCACAATGCAATGGTTTAGTTGAGAGATTCAACAAAACCTTGAAGGGCATGATTAAAGGGCTCCCAGAAAAGCTTAGGCGTAGATGGGACATACTCTTGCCCTGCCTTTTATTCGCATATAGGGAGGTGCCTCAGAAGGGGGTTGGTTACAGCCCTTTTGAACTTCTGTTTGGCCACCCTGTGAGGGGTCCACTGTGCTTGGTGAAGGAAGGATGGGAGTTACCTCTCAAGCCCCCAAAGCAAGATATAGTGGACTATGTACTTGGTCTCCGCTCCAGGATGGCTGAGTACATGAAAAAGGCAACCAAAAACATTGAGGCCAGGAACTTCAAAAGGCCTGGCATGACCAAAGAGCTGTTCTGACTGTTTACCAGCCAGGACAGAAGGTGTGGGTGTTGGAGCCAGTGGCCCCAGCAGCTCTCCAAGATAAATGGAGTGGACCCCACACTATTGTTGAGCAGAAGGGTGAGGTCACTTACTTAGTAGACCTAGGAACACCCAGGAGTCCCCACAGGGTTCTCCATGTCAACAGGTTAAAACCATATGTGGACAGGGCAGACATGGGCTTGCTCATGGCTACTGATGAAGGGCAGGAGGAAGAGAGTGACCCACTCCCTGACCTGCTCTCACAGAACCCTGACGATGGGTCAGTTGATGGTGTAGCCTTGGCAGGCAGCCTCACTACCCAGCAACAGACTGATTGCAGGCAAGTCCTCAATCAGTTTAGACATATGTTTTCACTGACACCCAGTCAGACCACCTGGTGCACCCATGAAGTGGACACTGGGGACAGTCTGCCTATTAAAAACAAGATTTATAGGCAACCTGACCATGTCAGGGACTGTATCAGGACTGAAGTCCAGAAAATGTTGGAATTGGGAGTTATTGAACCCTCAGATAGCCTTTGGGCTAGTCCAGTGGTCCTTGTACCAAAACCTCACACCAGTGGTGGAAAAAGAGAGATGAGGTTTTGTGTGGACTACAGGGGTCTCAATGCAGTCACTAGGACTGATGCCCATCCAATACCCAGGGCAGATGAGCTCATAGATACTTTGGCCTCTGCCAAATATCTCAGCACATTTGACCTAACAGCTGGCTACTGGCAGATCAGACTAGCTGATGCTGCAAAGCCCAAAACAGCATTCTCAACCCCTAGTGGGCATTATCAATTTGTGGTAATGCCCTTTGGTCTGAAGAATGCACCTGCCACTTTCCAGAGGCTGGTGAATACAGTTCTCACAGGTCTGGAAGCCTATAGTGCAGCATATCTAGATGATATTGCTGTCTTTAGCTCCACCTGGGAGGATCACCTGGTCCACCTCAGGAATGTTTTACAGGCCCTGCAAAAGGCAGGCCTGACTATCAAGGCCACTAAGTGCCAGATAGGGCAGAGTCAGGTTGTGTACCTGGGCCACCTTGTGGGTGGAGGCCAGGTTCAACCTTTGCAGAGTAAGATCCAGACCATCATGGTCTGGACTGCTCCCACTACCCAGACTCAGGTGAGAGCCTTCTTAGGCCTGACTGGGTACTATAGGAGATTTGTCAAGGGGTATGGATCAATAGTGACACCCCTGAATGACTTAACTTCTAAGAAAATGCCCAAAAAGGTTCAGTGGACAGTTAGCTGTCAAAAGGCATTTGATGACCTGAAGCAGGCCATGTGCACTGCTCCCATTCTACAGAGTCCTGATTACTCCAAGAAGTTCATTGTTCAAACTGATGCATCTGAATTGGGGGTAGGGGCTGTACTGTCACAATTGAATGAAGAAGGTCAGGATCAGCCAGTAGCTTTCATTAGCAGAAGGCTGACCCCTAGAGAGAAACGTTGGTCAGCCATAGAGAGGGAGGCCTTTGCTGTGGTCTGGGCTCTGAAGAAGTTGAGGCCATACTTGTTTGGTACACACTTCCTGGTTCAGACAGACCATAAGCCCCTCTTATGGCTAAAACAAATGAAGGGTGAAAACCCCAAACTGCTTAGGTGGTCCATTTCCCTACAGGGGATGGACTTTACAGTGGAACATAGACCTGGGAATAACCATGCCAATGCAGATGGACTCTCTAGGTACTTCCACTTAGAACATGAAGACTTAACTGGGCAAGGTTAGTTTAATGTCCCTACGTTTGGGGGGGGGTTGTGTAGGAGAGTAGGATCTGCTTCACATGGTTACCCCCACTTTTTGCTGATGCTTCACTGTTTTTCGACATTAGTCTGGCTGGGGCCCTGCTAATCAGAACCCCAGCCTAGCTGCTTCCTCTCTAAAATGGTTTCCATGTGCCTTAGGCACATCACTGATTGGGATCTGGAGTGCCCTTCTAAGTCCCTAGTATATGGTATACTACGTACCAAGGGCATAGGTACCTCAGAGGCCTGCCAGGGGCTGCAGCATGTATTATGCCACCCCTGGAAGGCCATCCAAACTGACACCACAGGTCTGCTACTGCAGCCTGGGTAAGGTGGTGCATGCACCCCTTACTGTGGTATAGGTTACCTATATCACTAAATACATACACACATATAAACCTATAAGTCACTCCTAAGGCAGGCCTTATCAATCCTAAAGGCAGAGTGCATGGTTCCTATGTGAGAGGGTGCCCCTGCATGAGCAGGGCCCCTCTGCAGCGTTCAGAGACCATCTCTGATGCTGTTTGTAGTGCAGCCTGACCATATACTCTTAAGCGCATTATATCCTCGCGGTAAAATGCTAACTTTGGAATGGCTGCACCTAAACATGTCGTGTTTGGTGTCAAACATCTTGGAATACTACCCCCGCCAATCCTGGCGGCGGGGGTAGCATTCCACCCTTCTAGAGGGTAAGACATGTTAACTCTGGCTAGCCCGGTAACTTCTTTCCAGAGCCCTGGCATCACAAAATGGATGCTGCTGCCACAGACACGAGTCTGGCCTCCTGCTGCTGGACGAAACTCCGGCAGGGGAGGCCTGGACAATAGGTTTCCTGTCCCAGGGAGGTGTGACCACCTCCCCAGACAGGATAATGTGTATTGGGGCTGGGCGGGAACACTTTCGGGTGCTTTGAAGTCCTGCACTGGGGGCACATTTGGTGTCCCTGTGCATACCCCAGTTCAAACCGGATCAGGGGCTTGCAGCCCCTGCTTTGGCACAAACTGGACAAAGGGAAAGGGGTGTAGCCACCCCTCTGCCCTGACCCACCCATAGGTGGGGCCACAGAGTAGTCCAACCCCTATCTTTAGTATAAAGATAGGAACCCAGTCCTTAGGACTTTAGATTATCCCTGGACGAAACTCTGAAACAGAATCCTGGACCTTCGACGCTCTACTCACGATTAGAGGACAGAGGAATCTCCCTTGGGGTCAAGGAGTGACTCCCCTGCTTGGCAGGCACCAAAGAAGCATCTGTCCGGTTCACATTTCTGAAGCTCCGTCAGACGCCGAAGTCATCGCATCACCAGAGGTGGATTCTCAGACTTCCCGAGGCTACCCTGAGTCCCCAGCAAAGCTGAGGCCCGTGGCTATCGTGGGTGACTTGAGACCGTGACCCCTGGACACCGAGCACATTTGCAAGTGCATCCTCTTCTGGGTCTCCCAAGAAGTCGTGCTTTGGGCTCCGAGTAGCCCTAGCCTCCAGCACCAACTGCACCGAATATCTGCCTTGAGTCACGCTGGGTGCGAGGGAGCGCTGCCACCTCGTTCTGTCATCACTATCCAAATATTGCCTATGTTGTAAACTGATTCCGGCTGAGCGAATCATTGTTGGGGGATTTGGAGTGTGGGAATCTATTTTAACCGCTGCTGCCAACCATTGCCTATTTGGCACATTGTCTTCTGAATTTTACCTGCCTAAGTGCTGTTTTAAATGTGAATTTGAGGGGGAATCTGGCAGTAATTCTGGACTGCACTTAGTTGCTCTCACCTGATCGCTTCTTTGCACTTTGCATTCCAAGCGCCGCCGGTCAACCAGGTCATGCGTTCTAGTGCTGGACACCTGCCCGGAGCTTCTGCAAGAGCCCGATGACGCGACTCGCGCAGCGGACGCGCGCAGCAGCGGGCAGCGCGCGGGCGCGCCGGGCGCACCTAAGGCAAGCTTGTCTGCGCCCGATCCGCGCCCTGACGGGGCCAGGGGGCCGGAATCCACGCCCCTCATCCTCTAGATAAGTACTGTTATAGCATGGAGATGCTCAAACAATTAAACCCACCCCAGGACTAAACTGTCTTCACTCCATTGCCCCCCGGTGAGTCCAGTACATCAATTGTGCGCACCTGTTT
Source organism: Calotriton arnoldi (assembly GCA_963921515.1). Taxonomy (NCBI): domain Eukaryota; kingdom Metazoa; phylum Chordata; class Amphibia; order Caudata; family Salamandridae; genus Calotriton; species Calotriton arnoldi. The sequence goes on from CAWUFW010020907.1 coordinate 133,272, forward strand.
ATTTGAGACTTCGGCTCCCCCCCACCATCGTTCATGCTGGCAGCACTGCCTAACAAAGTTTTTAAACTGCTCTCATTAAATTGCAGATCTTTGCCTAAACATTCAGCAGAAGTGTTCATTCTACTTATGGACGAAGGCCCTGATGTCTTATTCCTCACTGAGACCTGGCTGAATGTGAGCTCAGAGCCGGATATTGGCCAGAGCCCTTCCGCCTGATTACATGTTTGCGTTTTCGTGGGGGTGATCCCGGGGGTGGTGGGTAACAGAGGCTGGAGACAGGACCTCTGTAGCAAGAGTGGCGGCATTGCCGCATCATATTGAAAAGCTCACCTTATTTTTCGATCCTTTGGGAAAGTCCCTGGCTCGAAGTTGCGAGAACCTCCATTTTGGGTACAATAGGATTTACGCCTACACTTACTCTATCAGGCATTTTAATTTACCGTCCCCCTATGGACCCCTTAGGTCCCATTCCCGCACAGTCTCTTTCTACAATGGTCCCCAAACTGACTAGCACCGCTGCAAAAATTTTTACTATTTTAGGTGATTTTAATATCCACTTTGATGACCCAACAGCGAAAGTTGCATCTGAGCTGACCTTGGACCTAGCTGCTTTTCAGGCTCACTCAGAAAGGTGCTACACATGTAAACACACTTAAAAGGGCACCTCCTGGATCCAATTTCTGGCAATCTAGAGGAGCTTTTATGTCTGAAACTCTCTCCCATTCCCTGGTCGGATTGCATTTTCTTATTTCAGTTAACTGGTCCTCCACCCATGTTATCCCTCCACTCCAGCCAACACAAATTAAAACTCGCCTCGCTGGTCTAAACTTTCTACAGAAAAGTGGATACCGGCATTAGACACTTCCTGGCCTCTGCCCGAGCACCCTCCGAAACCCCGGTGGTGGCTAATGAGAAGATCCTCAACCCAGTTCTGGATTCAGCCGAGGGGACGCTAGACCAGGTCCCTCCAAGAAACAGCCTAATCCAGCCACACAATGGGCCCAACAGATCGGCCTGGTACAATTCTAAACTGAGAGAATTAAAACAAACATGTGTAAAAATTAGAAAGAAAGGAAGTCTGGAGAAAGGATTTCTCCATGACCAAGAAAAAGGAATATAGGAGGCTAATCAAAATTTATAAGTCCGAAATTAAAAAGCTCAGGCCTCTTATTTTGAGGAAAAGAATTTCTTTAGCAGCCAACTCTCCCCGTGAAACATTCCGAACTGTTTAACAAACTTCTAAGAGTTCCTTCTCTCCCCGATATCTCCTTAGCCACGGATCATCACTGTAATAAACTTGCAGAATATTTCTACAATAAAATCCAAACGTTATATGAATCCTTTGCTCCCATCTAATAGTCTTTCCACTCCCACTCAGAGGACTTATATACAGGGAGTAAGGAAAACTCTCTAAAAACCTTCCCTCAATGAATTCTACGGTAATCACTACCAAGACAACGTCACTTGTCAAGAGCGGGTCACCCAGAGACCCAGCTCCACTCCAAGATGTTGAATCTGGTGGCAGAATTAGTGGCCCCAGTGATTCCGGAAGGTGATTAATTCCTCCATAGACCGCAGGGGGTGGTCCTCCCTCCCCTTGGAAAAAAGCCATGGTTGGGTTCCCTGCTGAAGAAACTCTAGCCTGGACCCAAGACTGCTTGGGCAACTATCGACCTATCTCGCTTCTCCCAGAACCAGTAAGATGCTGAGTGAAACATATCAACTTGGCGCCTTTCGGCCTATTTTGAATCTAATAAACTTTTTTCACCCCTCCCAGACTGTGGTTTTCTGTCCCCAAGCCAGGAGTACTGAAACCGGGCTCTATTAGCAGTGCGTGGAGGAGATCCAGGAGGATCCTTGATGCAGTGAGGTTCCTCTGCTGTGATCCTTCTGGATCTCAGGCGCGACCTTTGACACGAGCCAACCACTTTATTTTAGGTTCAACGACTTAGTAGAAACCTTTGGTGTGACCGGGAGTGGCGCCTGACATGGTTGCAATCCTTCTTGGAGGAAGATCCTTTCAGGTGTTTGAGGGTGAGGCCATTTCACAAATCCTGGCCCCTCCCAATGTGGAGTCCCCAGGGCTCTTCCCCAAGCCCCACACTTTTTAATGCTTGCATGTCCCCCTCAGCGGAAATTGTCTTCTTCCCTACGGGGTGCACATTGTGACTTATGCCGATGATACCCAGTTAGTGGTTGCATTTCTAACCACCCAGACAGAAGGGTTCCACCTCTCTATGTATCTGCCTTGAAGAAAGTAGCCAGGTGGATGAAAGACTCTTATTTGAAATTGAACGGGGGACAAAACCGAACTTCTATGCTCCTTGGCAACCCTCTCTCTTTCAAGGCAGATACCATGTGGCCAGCTATCGGCTGGGGAGTGGCACCTGCTCCTAAGTCTGAAATTAAAAGCCTGGGCGTCTGGCTGGACTCTGATCTTAGCTTTAAAGTCCAGGCCAGAAAGGTGGTGGCTCTCCTGCTTTGGCACCCTAAGGATGCTCCGTAAAGTGCTCCCCTTTGCTTCCTTTCAGGCTAGAAAGCAAAGCCTATGGTCCAGGCACTTATTCTTTCTCGCCTGGGACTCGTGGCTGTGCGTGTTACCTTGGAGCCCCTACTTCGGCTCTGCGCCCAAACTGCAAATAGTGCAGAGTCATGCTGCGGCGAGAATCCTCATCGGGGACTCGGAGATCGGCAGTCGGCCAAACCAGACTTGAAAGGCTCTCCACCGGCTCCCCATCCGGAGAGAGTCCATTTTAAGGCCTTATGCATTTAACCCATAAGCTTAATGGGAGGAAAGGGACCCAGAGATCATCTCCTCCTTGGTGAAGCCCTATCGAGCCAATAGGCTGACTACGATCAGATGACCAACACCTGGCAGTTGTCCCCGAATCAAGAGAGCCAGAAGCGGTGGCCGGCTTTTCTCCTACAATGCCGCCAAGCTCTGGAGCTACTCTTCCTCTTCAGCTACGTGGGGAACCTAATCATCTTGTCTTCCAGCAGACTACTGAAAACCTGGGCTCTTCCCTAAATGATTCTGGAGAAGCTTCAGTTCATCCTCCAGCGCCGGGATGCCTCTACGGGCAGCTATGCGCTTTATAAATGCTGCTTCGATCGCGACTTTCTCCATAGAAGTTAACCAGGCGTATCGCGGTTGTGTATTTACAATGCACGCGTCCCCCGTGGGTCCCCTGTGTCACTGACCTTGGGTGGTTCCCTTGTGGTCCAAGCACTTCTAGAGGCTCTAGGCCTAGTGTCTGGACCCAGTCGTGGTTCTTATACCCAAAACTTTATTGGTATATATGGTTTTGGTACGCCCCTCGGGCCCAAGCGGTGTATTTGTGCTATTACTGTGTTTAAATAACTTCTAACTTATGTGCTTCGAACTCTAGCCTCATAAAGAGACTAGAGGGGTGTTTAGCTTAATAAATACATATATTTTGGAATATATACCTGGTGTGGTGCTCTTTTCATTTGATCACTCAAGAGATTATAGACTGGTAAAACAAGCTGCTTTACATTCCTTCAAGACTTAGAGCCTGAAGGCTGCTCTCCTTAGCTACCA